>JACXSJ010001460.1:39153-90508 GCA_014851325.1 Pentalonia nigronervosa
TTTTTCTATCTTTTAAAAAAAAAAAAAAAAAAAAATACCTGAAAATCAAACTAATTTTTTATGAGCGTTAATACATGGTTCCTCAAAAGTTTTTATAGTAGCAGTTGAAAAATATTAAAAATATATAGGTACAATTATTTTTATAGACATTTTAAGTTAAATTTTAGACATCAAAATATCGAAAAATTGAAAGTTATTTTGTAGTTAAAAATGTATAATATTTTCAATTCTTATATCTAAGGATTTAAATTTTAAAACAAGGTTTAAGATTTTCGTAATTAATAAATATTGTAACTATAAAATCTAAAAAGTATATTTATATAGTTGATTTTATAAAATTTTTTTTTGTAATCAAAATTCAACGTAAAATAACAATTTCTCATCAAACAGTTTTTATTATTTTGTTATAATTTATAAAATATTAATCGTAATTACTTGAAACATTCCATTATACGTACAGTACAACTAATATTATCACGTTCGATTCACAATGACAATTTCAAAATATTCACACTAATTTTAAGCTATTTATAGGCATTAAAATTTTTTTTTCCATAAATGTTGATAAAAATGTTCATTCTGTCGGTATTGTGACATAAATAAATAAAAATTAAAAATAATATCTAATGTTATAATTATTATTACCTTATCGAATGCATGCGATGTTTAATAAAAATCAGTTAACATCCATATTAATAATAGTAATTAATAAAAAATTATAAAATAACCATAGAAATAAAAGCTGACACACCATCTCCATTCAGAATTGTTCTTGGTGAATACTAATTAATGATAAAAATGACAAATTTTGTTCATCCATTACAACTGTGGTCTACAGACATCTTCACAAAAAAAGTTACACAAGTTTCTGCTACTTCACAGCAGAATAACTTCTCTGGATTTTTATTATTTATTGTTAGTTTTAATATCAAAACTACTTAAGGTGTTTAACAGAAAATTTATTGTCGTTAACGATGTATTTTAAATGAGTGGAACGAATTTAGTTTAGGTTGGGTGTTATCCATTTATTGACCTATATACAGTTTAAAACTTTAAATGATTCTTTAAAATAAACATAATATGATAGACCTGATGACTTGTCGGTCATTGCATTGAAATATTTATAGAAAATAGAAATACATATAGCTATACAAGGTGGTTTATTTTTTTAGATTGCAAAACTTTTATGGTTTTTTAAGAGTGGAATTGACAATCTATTTTACATTGTTCCACCACAATTTCTTAAAAGGACAATAACATATAAGGCAGTTATTATATCACTCAAATTTTGTTATATTACAAAACTAAAATTTGATTGTTTTAGGTTTTTTTTTTTTTGCTGTCAATATCAGTGAGCGTAAAAACTTAATCTACGAGACATTGGATTTCAAAAACGTGTGACCAATCACAGTAAGTATTTTTGGTGTCGATGAATATTGTAATGAAATCAGCTTTGTAATAAATTAAAAACTAAGTAAAAATAAACCAGTAAATACAAATAAAGGCTTGAAAACATCAATTTACAAAGAGAGATGATTAAAAAAGTGTAACCATTCAAAAACTGATCACCCTGTACAAACATGCACATCATACACGCATTAAATTGTCACATAAAATGATAATATAAATTGATTGCAGTCCAGGTATGCTATCGGAGCCCATGTATAAGCATATTATGGCGATAAAATACTAATTTATAATCACGTACCTACAATAATATAATAACTAATTTTAGGCGAGAATTAATCTTGGTCGCACATAATAGTTGTATAGGAAATTTCGTTTTTTTCAGTGAATACAATTTTTTATTTTCAAAAATTAACTAAAATCTCATATTAAATAATATATAATTGACAATTATATTATTATATCCGATTATTTTGATCACATAAAATAAAACGTACTTATAAAGTTTGATTTAACAAAAAGATATCACAAAATAAATACTAGGTCACGTGCTTTGCATGTTTATTGGCTCAACTTTTTTTGACTGACAGAATTAATAGATTAGTATTAATTATATTTATAAAGCACTGAGTTATAGCATTTTATTAACTATAATATTACAATTCATAGTTGATGAACAAATAAAATAAAATAACTACGTATAAAAAATAAATTTAAAAATAAACTTATAATGTTTTAATTTATTGGAATGTAAGTATGGCAGGTAGCGATTACGGTTGAATTAAAAAAAAATAATGCAGATTATATTTTGCATGGTCACATTAAAAAAAAAAAAACTAGAAATAGTACAGCTAATAGATACTGTAAATATACAATATTAATATTACAATACTTTATTTTTTATTTATTATTATCCTTTGTTAAATTTAAAAAACAAAAAGTGTATAACTTGTACATCAACTTTTAATGTTATTATTTTTCAAGCATGAACTTATATCAAAACTCAAAGGCTTATAACTAAGCCCTAAGGCGTGTTCTCATTGTTCTCAATTTAAATATAATATAAAGTAGGTGATATTATTTACATTATCATACTATTTTATTATTTACTATATTCCAAGATATTCTTTTATTTATTTTTATTTTACAAATAAAATTACACACAAATATCTATGCACAGTTCGACATCATAATTATAATAATAATCAATTAAATAATGATAATATGATAGTAGCAGCAATTACATAAATATTTTGTTAAATTAATACAAATAATATTATCTACACGACGGTACGTAGTAGTATATGTTTGTATGATTTACGTGGAATGAAGCTAACATGTTAAACTGTTAAAGGATGTTATTCAACTAAGGGCGTACGCATATAATTTAAGTAAGTCTATCCTCAACAGTGATTTGAGTTTTAAACTTTTGGATAAGTATAATAGCTATACGTCTTAAAAGACTAGAAATTAACAAACTAAAATGTATAGAACTAAGAATAAAAATAAGTACCCAAAATTTAAAAAAAAATAGTTGGTCAAAACTATGTATTGAAGCATACCAACATACCAAAAAAAAAAAAATTATTTATGTAGTTTATGAATATGAAATATTTAAAACTCTGTCTCAATTCTCATAGACACTTATGTGGCAAAGATACCGTCCCTCCCCCCCCCACTATTATAAGCTCTAATTATTGAATATTACGAAACTTTTTTTAAAAATATTTTACTCGAGTTTAAATATTATTTTTCTATATGCGTTTTATGAACCAAATTATTAATTTTTCATTAAAATATTTATATTGTGATAGTCAATAGGTACACATAAAATGTTGATCATTATAATATGTATTTACCAACTTAATATATTATCACTGATTTTACAATTCTACAAAATACTATGTACTGCTACATAATATTTACATCTATAGGCTTATTATTGGTAAATTATTTTGGGGGTGGAAGAGTATTACCTCATCCACCAATAAACTTGTAGAAATGAGAATATTAATTATTATATTTTGTCTTACATCCCCCGAAAAAAAATGAAACCAAGTTACACTACTGAAAACAATATACCTATAGTAACTCAATAAATGTCTATAAAAAAAATTTTAAAAACTATATAAAACATATTTACAGAACTTTTATCTTCTATTATTTACTATATTAATTATATAGAACAGTTTTGAAATTAAGTTTTTAAGTAAAACTTTTAAATCAATAATATTAATTCATAGTAAATATAAGATATATTAGAAACAAGTAACAATATAAAGTAAACAAATGAATGACAAAATATTTCTTGTACATGTTATCGATCCTACGTCTCAAAGTGTATATGTTATAAAAATCGTAGGCATTATTTATAAAAACTCGTTTATATGGACAATAAACGTATTTTTTTTTTTAAAGATTCAAAATCCATGCATTATCAAAGATAATATTTGATATAAAAATAAAATAAAACATACTTATTATTTCAGTAAACAAAACGAATTGTTAGCTTAAATTTTTGTTTTGTATTATTATAGGTAGATACAATGAATACAGATAATAATCATAAATCGATTTTTCAACTAAGAATATCTAAAGATCTGATAAATCTTATAATATAACTTATGAAATCGTATCTTATATAATTGATAGTGATATCTACTCTTATTGAAATATTCTAAACTTATTATAATTCATTTATTTAATCGATAAGCAGAATTAATATTTCAACACATCGAATGATACAGAAAACCATAATTTATTAAAATTTATTAAGTTATTCAAATAATATACTTATAAGTTATAATGCTTTTTATTTTTTTTTTGTTTGTTGGGAAGTTAAAAATATTTAATAAATATTTATAATTTCACGTTTAAAGAAAATAGAGACATTATTAAATTTACAATAATATTTATACATATTTATTTTTTAAACTCTTTATCAGCATAATACAAATTTTTTTAAATATAATATATATTATATTTTATATTATATTATATTATATTTTACTCGTTATTATTTTTTTTTTTTTTTATAATAACTATGAGCTGTTTCTTATAGTTATATAATCAAGTTATAACATAAAAAAACTGTTGAAAAGCAAACAATTGGTAAAATGTGAAAATATTTGTGTAAAAACTAAAGGGTAAATATTTTAATCACTGCTGTAGACTATAATTAATATATTATATATTTCATTGGGCGTTGAACGATTGGACACTTTAACCCATAATCTAACACGTTTTGGTACAAATAGACACAACGTTTAAACATGTAGAATAAAAGGTATTTTATAAGGTTTTTCCTGGTAAATCAAAGAATGTTTGGGTTCACATCATATACGTACTATCTATAATAGTGGTATTATACTCAAATTTATTGCTCGATACTTTATCTCTAAAAGTTCAAATCAATTAATATCAATAATATTATTTTACAATTATTATCATAATACATGCGACTATAATTACATACGTAATACATGATAATTTTAAATTTAGTGAATTATTAGAATAAATAAAGACGACAGCAACAATTTTCGTTGTACTAATTGTAATTGTATCTAACATAACAGCGAATGTATCTCGCAACTTAATTCTAATTTTCATTAATGAATGCCACAATCATGAATCACTTCAAGAAAAAACTGTTACAAAACAAAAAGTTATTCCAGTTTTAAAAAAGGAAGGAAACTACAGATTTAAATGTGAAACCAAACAAACTTATAAAACAAGAACTCCATAATTATCAAGAATCTGGTAATCTCAATCATTCTGATACGAATTTATTTTGTAAAAGTAGGTATGTGGCTAAAGAAAATTATTTCCTAAAGTTCCCAAGTCTTTAGTTAAAGCAAAAACTATATGTTATAAACAAGTAAAACTGATTTTTTTTTCAAAGGCGAGCAATTTTGTTTCATGGAGTTTTCTGATAGTATTCCTATTTGTTCAACTAAAAATTTTAAAAACCGTAACTTGACAATAATATTAGAAAACATTTATGACATCAGTTCATGTTTTGTCGGAAAAAAATGAATTAATAAATGAAATAAAATAAGATTTTTAATTTTAATAGAAATAGTATTTTTGTAATGACCTAATGTTTAATATAATATGCAATTATAAAAATATTTTAAAATTTTTTGAGAGACAATTATAATATCCAACCTTATCGTGTTGTCTCCTGGGTAACACTAATAAGCTCTAAAAAGTAAAAATGTAAAAAATGTATACCTAAACTTTGGTACCAAAACGTGGTATTATTTAAAAAATATGATGTACCTAAATGTTAAATTAATTTTTGATGTCTAAAAAAATGTGCACCTAAACGTGTGTTCTCAATCGTTCTCTCAAATTCTAGATAAAAATATCGTTTTGTGTCCAAACGTGTACAGCCATTTAATTATTACCTATTTGATATTTCATCTCAAATAACAACAATTTACATAGATAATATATTTTATAGTCTTGTTATCACTTATCTGTTATCTATAATCATTATAAGCATTTAAAAAAAATATTTTGAACAATATTTTATTTTATTTTAATAATATAATATAAAACATAGTTTTAAAAAAAAGCAACAACAGTGTCAATTGAAACAAAATGTATTCAACTTAAAATTTATATGCAGTTAAAATCAACCCAATATCTTAATCATTTCTAACCTAGCATGTTAACATGTTAGGAACGAAACTTGAAACGCGTTTCTTTGCAAATATAGGAACGAGCAACGGAAAAGAGTTTCAATTTACAAGGAACGTAAACGCAAATTTTAGTTTCTCCTACTATGGAAAAAAAAACGAAACGCACGTAATCTTTAATTATAATATTTTCTAATAATTATTTAGTGTTGGTATCACTTGTCAGTTACTTTATTTTACAATAATGCAACCTCAACTTTTCCATTTTTATCACAAAATATATATCAGTTTGTAATTTATATTAACATACAAATAAAGTTAAAAATTGGCCAATTATTTCTAGTATAAAAAATATCCACAAAAAAATCAACATTGGCAACCGCTTAGATTGTAATAATAAATTTAAAAGGAACGGAAACGCATTTCTTTTTAAAAGGAACTTTCCCAACACTGAGTATTTAAAACCAGTTTTATCATAAGTACCTAAATATTACACAAAATCTATAATAAATTGAGAAAACATGGAAATTTAATATGTTGTTCTTAAGGTATGGTAATGGGTCGCAATTCTGTATACACCACGCAATGTAAAGATAAAACGCACTATAAATAAACGTAGAGTATAGAACTGCACATAAGTACACTGCGAATTAAATATGTAAAGAAAATACATAATATGCAAATTATGTGTATTTTAACTGCATATAAATTTTTTGTTAAATACATATAGTTTCGTTAAATCCGTTGTTAACATATAACGGAATATATAACATTTGACATTTTTTTATCGCACGAAATTATGCACATTTGTTCATGGCACGATAGCTAATAAAATAATGATGTCTTTATACTTCACGTATTATCAAAAATGTTTAAGCGAATATGAACAAATATCTCTAAAGTATTTTGGTACTTAATTTTAGAAACTAATATTTTTTTTTACAAATTTAAAAAGTGCATTTTGGTAATATTGTGATTGTTATTAGTCAATTTACGTACTTCAGAGTACTGTTTACCAGATTTTATCAATTGATTCATAAAAAATAGACATCAAATTTATCTATATAAATTAAATAATTATAAACATCGTGGTTTTTTTTTTTATAATCTATTCATACGCCTCAACTGTTACGGTTATTTGTTTATCAATATCTTAGAGCAATCATTTAGAACTAACGCTAGGATTTATATGCATCGGCATATTTATTTTCCAGCTTCTAAATTGCTGCATTTGTTTGAAATGTTCACGAATTACGTCACGATGAAGCAAATAGTGGTTATTTTATTTTACATATTTTTGCATATTTTAAATAAAATGCATATAAAATTAATGTTTTATGGTACATTTTAGCCATGGTGGTTGGTATAAGAAGAAAATATAATATTATCAATTCAAATTATAACCTAATTATTTATGTGAATGTAGTAGATATGTAAAATTTAAAAATGGAAGTAATATAGTTGGTTTTCATTACAAAAATCGCAAAAATTACATTATGTGAAGTTAAACATTTTTAAAACATACAAAAACATATTAAGATCTAACAGGTCTTTTTTGAAAATTTTAAGCATCACATCATTGTTTTATATAATAATTTTGAATAACATTAATAATTTTAATAATTTAGAATATAAAAATTTAGTTTTTTTATTTTATGTCATATTTTTCACATTTTTTGGTTGAATATTTTTGCATTTTTTCAATAAATCAAATGCATATTTTACCATTTTGTATTGCATATAAATCTAGCCCTACTTATAACCTCATAGGCTTATATGTACATTGTACAACAATAGATTGCTTCCATGTAGACCAGTGTTTCTAATCAAGGTCTTTAATGGTTATATTATAAGAATATAATACTTTTATTAATTTTGAATTTCAATGCTATTATGAATTTTAAAGTTTTCTTATTTGATTTAATTGACGTAAATGATTCAATTTTAAAATACTGATTCATTTTATTATTATTATTATTATTATTATTTTATGCTTAGCATTTTATCTATATGGATTATACCCATTACCCGAGGTTTTTTAAGCCCTGATATCTCCTCATTCATAAATTAAATTCATTGTAATATTTTTATAGTCTATTGTATTAAAGCACGGTTAGCACCACGCAATATATTATTAATTTATATAATTGATCACTTCAATTTAGTTGCACTGTATAAATTACCAAAATTGATAAAAACTAATCAATTATATTATGCCTTATTCTATCTAATAAGAGTATTCACCACTTGGTACTTTGGCTATTTTTAGTTCCTAATTGTCATCTCAGTTGTGTATATACAACAATTTAGAAAAGGTTATTTTATATTTGACCCATTTTATAATATATGTGGTACACATAATTGTTTATTTTAATAATCATTTTATTTGTGAATACATTGGTTTTATAATAAACAATAAAAACAATAACATTGTGTAAATATTTAAATCGCATAAATAAAAAATTATAACATTATAAACTGAATTTATATTTATTTTTCATTTAATTAATTACTAAAGACGTTATAGTACCTACATTTATTTGTGCAATAGTTGAAATAAAATTAATTGAATTCGCGTTAATTTAAAATGGTTGTTTTTTTTTTACTTTGAGAAATTGTAGTAGGTAAAAACTGTGAACACCGTTCGATGAAATTGAATTTATTAAAATCAGAAAATTATTTAAATAGAAGTTAGTTATGTGAAAAATATTTATAATAAAATTTAATGGAAAAGAAAAATAAAACATTAAAAACTTTACGTTCACTTTTTTAGAAATATTGTTTTATTATTCGTAAAGTTTATACAATTGAAAAGTCAGTAAAGGTTATAACTAGAAATATATATTAAAATGCCCAATTTTTAACATAACTTTTTCATAGTTGTAATACATGATCATTTCTACTTTTACTACATTTATACATATAGATAGGAGTGTAAATTTAATTTTCGAAAATATATAACAAAATGCTTTAGATTACTATTTTAGTGTATATTATTTTGAATCCAAACCTTAAATAAATCCATAAAATGTGTTTAAAATTGACTGGGCATAAACTATTTGAACAGTTCAAAGTTTTAAAGTTTTACATTCAAATGATAATACTTTTATTATACGTATTGAATTTGTATTTGCCCGTCAGGTGATAAGTTTTATTTATAGTCTTACAACATCTAGTGATGTCTAGTTAAAATAAATAATATGTAAATTATTTTCATATAATATTTATATATTAGCATCTACAACAACTTCTTATTGCATAAAAGATGAAACGCTGAAATTTCATATTATATATTTTTTGTGATAATTCAATCGCATTTTTCTATGATTGATTTTTATTTGCATCGTGCTCACGTAAGCAATGTACACTTAAAACAATAAATGTATATTTTATGAACGCTCAATATTTAATTCACTTTTATAATTTAATTCAAAAATAATAGATATCAAAAAAATATTGATGAATTATTTTTTGAAAATCATTCTTATAGGTACGATCAGTAAATAGTAACTATGAAACTAATTTAAAACTAACAAAATACTTCGATATGCCGGTATAGCATGACTGAGATTTACAAAAATAAAACATAGATTAATACGTTTAGTTAACCTGTCCATCCGTCCAATGACTAATATTGTAAATAATTTTGTATGGATACCTAATAAAATAGTTTACGATACTTCCTTAAGTCAAATCACGATCGACACTTCGCTCTCGCCCTTCGTCGACATTCAAATTTAATTAAGACGCTTTTAAGTTCATCATCGTGTATTATTAATACCGTAATAAAAACGTTCTTAAAGCATTTTAACATTGGATTGTTGGGCAGTAATTCATCAATATTGAATAATCAATTTTTAAAATTTAAGATAAGTATAATTTTAATGTACTTTCCTCCTATTTTATCTTATTTTATCAGTAAGGTTGAGATTTATATGCATTGGTATAGTTTTTTTGCATCGTCCTTTTAGAAATTTGGATAGTTATGTTCACGAATCATCTCATATTGGTATAATTAATGAACTTGTTACTTTGTTAGTGATAAAAAAAATTAAATTAAAATTAGTATTTCATTTTTAGCACATAAAAGTAGACGCCTTAAATATATTTAAACAAAACGGAATAAGAGTTTGAATTGTGTCTGAAAAATGTTTAGGTATCTACCTCACAATAAAAATATGTACCAATAATTCATAATATTGAGTTTTTAAATTCATTACAATATAAAATTCACAAATAATAACAAAAATTAATTTTTCAAATAATTGATACTGTAGAATGAAATTATTGTATTAGAAGATAAGTGTTAAGCCTACAGTATTTCATAAATGTTTAGAACTTTAAACTAGGAATGTACGTAACCATTGATTATTTTTACGTATCACGATTTTTAATACTATTTTAGTAGTCAACCCGTTATTAATTGTAAAATAAATAGCATAGATACTTGCTAATACTTTAATAATATTGAGTACTTATATAATTAAATAACTTACAATCGATTAAATAATTTTAACAAAATTCTTGTTAAAAAATTTAAAGTAGGTATATTGCTAAACTAAAAATAACGCAATATAGAAAAATATAACTAATACAAGTTCTAGAATTTTATTTATTTAATTAATTTAAATACTCTGTTATTTTTTTTATTGAATTTTTCCATTTTTATTATCTTAACATATAGTTTTGTTAACAAAATTAATATTAATTGGTTATTTCATTCCCACAATATTATTTTAACCAGATTGAAAATAATATCTTTTACTAAATAAATAAACACCCGAAAAATATTTTGATTTTTAAAACAAACAGTAGGTATGTATCAATAAATTATAATACAACAAACGAATTAAGATTTAAGGTATGCATTTATATTATTCACTTTTTGCTGTCCCCTAGGGTGTATACTGTACACCTCAATAAATCAAATATATATTAAAAATATATCTAAAAAAATATAGCCACAGTAAAGTAGCTGCTGGATATTGATTTTATTTTATTGAAATTTAAAAGCATACTACGCGTACATTGTTTAATAACTGATGATAAAGTTATTTTTCTGACGTAGTGTTGTCATTACTTTTATTAAAAATGAAATCAATCAAAAGTATACAATTTTGGTAATTACATTATGTTATTATTACATAATTGTATGAAGATTTTACTATCAGATTCATTAGGTCGTAAGACTTGAGTAATGTTCATGATTGATTTTTAGTTCACCTAATTCATGCACATTCAGATTATTTACAAAGTACCTACTATTCTATTTACTAAAAAAATAAAACTTAAGCTACGACTTAATGCAAAATGTTATATATTTTATGTAAGTACCTATTCGATTTTTAAATTCCATTATGAATATTAATTTTTTTTCATCTCAAGAACTTAAGTTTTGGATTAGTCTACGAAAATTTAAAATGAACTATTCTTATTTTTTTAAAAAGTGGACAAGTGGGTACCACTTTATTACACAATAGATGTCAAATTGGTTATTATAATCGATGTGTTAAATTTGAATTCAATGATATAAAATCTGAGCGAAAACAGTCTGTTAGTCTACTTTGCTGAGTATGTTTTATGATATAATTGCTGATAAAGTAATTTATTTTACCATTAGTTATACAGTAGGTTAATTTTATCTGAATTTGAACTTAAAATTTCTAAAAAAAACCAGAAATATTAATATATTTTTTAGATTTTTTTATGACAGTATGAAATATTGATGAGAAACCTTATTTTAAAACTTCAATCCTTAACAATAAAAATTAAACATTTTATACATTTTTAACTACAAATTAATCTGTACATATTCGTAATTTGCGTAATTTTGATGAATTTTGTCAAAATATAAACTTAATATGTTACTAAAAAAAACGTACCTATGTATCTTTAATATTTTTCATCTGCGATTACAAAACCTTTTGTGGAATCTTGTATTATATTTTAAAGACTTTTGATGTAGCGAAAAGTTTTTAATCCATATTTATAGAAAAAAAATATACATTTTCAAAATTTCAAATATCTAGAAATAACTCAAAAAGAGTCAAAATATTTTTAAAAATATTATGTACAGAAAAAGTTAATATAAATATTTGGTGAAAATGTCAAGTATCTTGTTATTCATTTTTGAATTACAATAAAATAAGGAAATTGCTCCATTAGAAATCATTAGCTTATCACCCGGAATATCCAATGTCCAACAACTTAATCCACTCATAAAAAATTTATTTTACTTTCTAGTAAGCTTTTTTTCCTAGATAAAAATAGAAAAATGTTTGAGAAATCATGTATTTAATTTTTAAATCTTAGGTATAAAAAAAAATTATGAATTCCTAGCTCAAAATAATTTTTTACATGATTTTAATGATTTTGTCAAAATTCTAATTTTAATCATTCTTATAAAATTATTGTACACGTATACCCAACTTTTTTTTTAATTCATAATAACAACAACTTATGAGGAATCTATAAAATGGTATTTTTTCCGACGCTTTTGGAAACTATTGAGAATTTTCAATTTTTGCCTCTTGAATGCACCAATTATATTCACTTTTGCACCAAAAAAGTTACTGAAGTTGAAAGTTGAATTATTATTTCGAAAACTTATTGTGTACACAGACATAAAAAAACACACATCATTGTAAAGTAAATACATTCATTGCTTCGCTATGAAAGAATCTGAAATTCAACTTTATATCTAAAAAAAAAAAAAAACTAGAAAAAAATCATTAATTATTTTGACGCCAATTCATAGTATTCAAAAACATTAATGGAAAATGTTTTAAAACCATTAACTTTGTGTATTTTATATAAAAGTAGATTTTTCCATAGGGATTAAATCTTGAAAAAAATAATTAAGATAAACAAAAATCTATGGTAACTTGCTATGTACACTACAACACTGTGATTGTGATTATATTATTTAAGTATAATTGTCATCTTAATGGTATAAAACATTGATATTGTAAAATATAATAATATAATCATAGTTGAAAAATGATTCCTAATGGATTTAATTTACCACCACAAATATAACTCATTTTGATAAGATTATAAGCCAAAAAAACATTTTATCGTTTTTATTGCATATAAACAATTATCTTGAAGCAATGTCACAGTTCAACTCTTACTAAAATTCTAAAAATGTTATACTATCAATAATAATGATAAATATCGAATTAAATGACGTATTTAATATGTTTTCTTAAAAGTTACTTATTAATAAATTGTAATACACTATGAACAAAAAATAGAATATCGACATTTTGTTCAGTCAGTTTTCTTATATATTAGATGTTAAAGTATGTACAATAATATTCAATGATGTATACACGTTTTAAGTAGTATTTATCTATAATTATTTAAAAATAAGTATATAAAATATTATAATACATATTATAACTATTTAATAAATGATAATATATTACTAAATCATAATTTGAATAATAATTACTAGTATACTGTGAATAATAACAACTTTATATAATCAAAATTGTATACATGTATAGAGTCATTTAATGTATTTGTTTTATGGTTTTTAAATACTCCTCTAGTTTAAATCGATAATGTAAAATTAATTTTCTTACTTCAGTTTCTAAAGCTATAATTGAAAATAATGATTACAATTTATCTGTATGAACTGTACAATGTTATAAACCCTTAATGGTCTTAACCTTCATATTAGTTAAGATGTGGAAGGTCGTGATTATTATTTAATTTATTAAAAACGTAGATAGGATCAAAAATAAAAAAAATGATGTTTGTGAAATGTAAATCTAATAATAAAATTATGAACCAACATAATGGCATGATAAAAGTCAACAATATATATTTAAAAACAATTGTCAACATTTTTAAAAATTGATTCATTTTAATAGTTTACGTCTACAAACTTAACTCTTCAAATCGTTTCAATATAAATAAAACATTATACAGTGTGAATTGTGAATAATATATGATTTATGTGATGATTTAATTTTTGTTTACAGTTTCTCAAACTGTAAAATAGAGTTAAAACTTTTGTAAATCAATTATAGATTTATTTAAACATACCTAATAAAATAATATGCACTAAATTAACTCACCTAAAGTTCCGTAAATAAGTTTGCGATATTTATTTAATTTTATTAAACTGAATAATACAATTTCGGAAAGGTCGTAAAAAATTTTAACCAAAAAAGTTTGAAAAAAATTCTAATGATAGCGGATAATGAGAAATATTAAAAAAAAAATCCACTTCGACCACTAATCAGTGCACGCCGTAGTCATCATCAACGGAGATGTATATTTAAAGATGTATGTATTATCAATGTTATTATTGAATACGCCTAACATAAAGCGATTAAACGACTGAGTTCACTATTTTTCGGCGTCTCACACCATAACCGACTAAGGTATGAGTATTTAGTTTTAGTCTGCTGCTGCTGAGAGTGCTGCACGCAGTCTCGTTACAAAAAAAAAAAATCGCGCAAACACATTATATATAAGGTACATTACCTAAGTTTATAATTTTAAACGTTTCTTTTACGTCCGCAAACGCGCAACAGATATTTTAATACTTTTTTCAATTTTTAACATTTTTAAATTTTTTAAATTTTTTTTTTTTTTTTTGAAGGAGTTGTTAATTGATACCTTTTAAATATCTTTTGAACAATTAACTAACTAAAAATAAACTAACTAAACTGAACTCATTAAAGTAAATTAACGTTTTAAAATGCACAATCTCATAGGAAGCAAATTTAAGGCCAACTGTAGACAATTATTCGCAGCAATTACAGGTTAGTTGGTATACTATAAATACACGTGCGTACCTATGATATTAAGTTTTAATTTTTTTTTTTTTATTTTTATTTAATTTTTATTTGAGATGTATTAAAAATATTATATAACTAAGTAAATTTCAGAGCATTTTAAAAAATTTTTTCTGTGAATTTTTTTTAAATAAATAATAAAACATATTATTGTATAATATATTATATATATATATATATAATTATAATATATTTAATTATATACTTAATAACTGTGTAATCATTTCAAAATCTTAAAAATGCGTTGAATTATATATTTACCGGAAGTATTTAATTAAAATAACTATTTCATCATTTCACTTCAAGAATAAAAAAACAATTTTAAATATGCCTTTGTATTTAAGTATTCTAAAATAATATTATGTAAATGTAAAACTAAAAACAATATTGAATATTCTTAATTCAAATTACTTGATTATTTATGATATAACGTTTAATTTAATTTTTCATTTAGCTCGATTTCAAAACTTCACATAGGTACTTCATTCACTAGGTAATAGTTTACACATATTATATTTATCTGTAGTTCATTGGGTTCATATTAAAATAATTGAATCTTATCATAATTTATATCATTTTATTTATAATCCATAACGATATGATGATTTATTTAACGTTATTTTACAATATTCATTATTTTAACACAATAAATGCTTGATATCCATGTTTTGTTGAAAAACCTGAATAGGTGTCTTAGTAGCTTACCATAAAAAGTTTATTTAATTTTAAGCAGAACGAGGGATGCTACTAGGGATTACTACAATTTATATATTTTTCTTTACATTTTCGTGGTAATCTTTTTCGTAGTTTCATTAACGGTTAACCTGTCTGTATGAATTGACAATAGAACACAGAAGGTAATGCGTTATAATAACTCATACACAAAAGTTGATTTTTGAAATTGCCTGTCAGTTATCAAAAACATGTTGTTTATGTTATTGTTATTATCACAGTCATAATGTCTTCTCGATTATCGAAACCACCTACCCTACGTAATTATTTTAATCGTCTACACTACTTTTGGTGAACGACTACGCAGCTTAATATACGCAACTACGCACCGGTCACTAAATATTACCGAGTCGGCATAAAACGGATGGAGATGGATGTAATTTGTATCGGGTCATCGTTTTGTTTAAATCAACATTAAACATTAATTATACATATATTATACAATAATTCACGTGTATATACCCAAACACACGCACGCCGTTAACATAGGTACACATAATATTATAGTACAAAATATGCGTCGTGCATAATATCATTCTACACGTCAACTATACCACGGTAACGTAACGAATTAAAAACGATCAACGCTGTTCAGAACCTCGCGCGCGACTGTATTTATTTTTATTTATTTTAATAACGATGGCCAATAGCTGTGGACTTTATTATACATATATATATCGAGTGGAGTAATTTCGTCATCCGGCCCGATGAATATAATATATTGAAATAATCAGACTAATATTATAATATTAAAACGAAATGACGTATATTATGACATAATTATGTTCGCTAAAATCGGTCACGCGAATTTTCGTTATTATCCATGTTATAACAATATGAATTCGTTGGAATTGACAATAATTGACAATATTATAATATAGCTGTACCGAATCTGTTGTAGCATTGTTGAATTTTTGACAACTTATTTGGATATGGGATGTTTCCGCTGCAAGTAGATCGACCGGCAAGGGTCCGTCACCCGAGTGGGCGATTGTAAACTCGACCCAGTTTCTTTTCAAGTAAAAATGATTGATATGTAAACAAGGCCTAAGTAAAAATAATAATATGCCCAGGACTTCTCATATCTAATTAGTAATTATCTTTAAAAAATTTTGAGAATCATTAAGCGTTACCAGAGGACACCACAATTAGACGATTCTCATTATGCTCCAAACATTATTTTGTTTTATTTTCATTTTCATATTATTAAAAAGTATGAAAAATCGTTATAAAAGAATCAAATTATATAAATGTAAAAATGTAAGCAAAATATATTTTTAAAGTATAATACTATGTAATGACGTATTCATATTTACTGAAATTTCATTATTTTTATACTTTTTAAGTGCAATTTCCAACAATAAATTTTTTTTTTAGTTTTGGAATTTTAAGATTGAAATGGTTCATGGTAGACTGTTGATTTTAACATATATTTCGGTTTGTATTTTATTTTAATTTGGTTATGATAGAATATATATTTGACAGTATACGTTTATCGGTGAAAATTATCGGGCTGATTTTACAACAATAAAAGTAATCGCGGGCCCAGTTTACATTTACCCGATCGAGTTCGAGTTCTTGGGTTACGTCGTAAAAAACACTCGTCGAAAAGCGTCGTTCCAATAATATGTAAATGTATATAGATAGGTAGGTACATAGCGGAGTGACAAACGTTATGATATTAAAGGTGTGTATACGTCATTATACCTACGACATAAATTATGCGCTAGTCATTTTTAAAAACATATAATATGTACATAATACGGTATGTACCGCGGTCGATTTACGTTTGAGATAATGTTTAAATTTATAAAATGTATCGTACGACCGACATCGTATATAAATTACGCGGAGGTCCGAGGACAGGAAAATAGAAATTACTGTACAGTGTATCGCAGTTAAATGCGCATAATATGTGCACGCCCATTGCACATGCATAAAATACCTTTAGGTAGGTACCTACGTAGGAACGCGCACACTGTGGCGAGCAACTAAACAACACACGTCGCGCGTGTCAGTACGATACCATAAATTTCAAAATAAATCGCATAATATTATGCACCTCGCACACGTTTCCAGCACCGTCCACACCACTCCCCCCCCCCACCGACCCATCGACACTGACACACCACCATCGCCCACCGACACCCTCCCCCGTAGCCGACGTTGTAAGCATTGGCGGCGATATAGATACATACGATTATATGAAAATATCGTATTCGCTGCGATGTGTTGATTGTTTAGTATACGAGGTGATTTTTTTATGCTCGCCATATTTGTATGCATACATTCAAATTCTGATTTTTAGAATTTTCGAATACGCTTGAAGACCATAATATTTTCGAACACTTGAGATTTTTCGTACCGCTTAAGGATAATCTCATGACAATACAAACAACTATTTTTCAAACAAAATCTTCCTTCTCCGCCCTTTTCACTTTAAATTATTCATAAAATATATTTTTGTTGAGAATTTTTATGTATCTTAATCAAAATTAGAACGAGTGGTTTTTGAGTTATATAACATTGTGTACTAAGGACAACATGTCTATGGTAATTAATTAAGTAGATATGAGGGCTTAGATGATTTTAAAATGTTAGTAATTTCTATTGATCTATCAATATAAATTATTTGTAAAAATGGTACAAGTATAATAAATACTTAATATACAATAAAACATATTCTTGTAAAACCATTTTTAAGGATTATTGTCCCTAGAATAAATACTTTAATAACTCAAAAACTACTCATTAGAATTTTGATTTAGATACTTTAAAATTTTCAAAAAATTCATTCGCTAAATAATTTGCAGTAAGAAATAGAGATTTTCATTTGAAAATAGAAGTTTATATCACTGCAGGACACTTCTTAAGTAGTACAAAAAAATCAGGAATTTAAAAATATGTTCTCTGGGTGTACTAAAAAATTCTATAAATCAGAATTTTAATAAATTTACAATATGGAAAAATGGGGGTGAGCGTGCTTAAAAAATCAGCCTGTATAAGTATATACTATTATGTAAATATACTATTATTTACACATATTTAAATACACTATTTGACATTATTTGTATACCTACATGTTATTCTGACGTTAATAGCGGACATCGGATTAAATCGTGCACGGTACCAATTAATATGCATAACTGCTATTATAATAACACTCTGTATCGTTTCGATATGAATATAATAATATAGCTCATGCCATATATATATATATATATATTTGTACACATAATTACCGTTCGTTTATAAATAATATGATTCACGTCTGCAGCTGTTACACGTGATCGGTGGGCACGTAAAACATAAAATATTATTCTTATATTTTTAATTTGTTTTATCATCCTACGTGTAATTCGTAATTATTTTTCATCTGCCTATAGAGCGGAGCAAAATGGAATCTTGCCGAACGGTAACCCAATTTA
Source organism: Pentalonia nigronervosa (assembly GCA_014851325.1). Taxonomy (NCBI): domain Eukaryota; kingdom Metazoa; phylum Arthropoda; class Insecta; order Hemiptera; family Aphididae; genus Pentalonia; species Pentalonia nigronervosa. The sequence goes on from JACXSJ010001460.1 coordinate 58,177, forward strand.
ATAAATAAAATTTTTAAAAAAAGCAGCTAGGCAATAGCAATTAACACGAATATACGTATACAATTATATGATAATGCTTATACAGCATAGATACCCACACTTATATATACTAATATATAGTAATTTTAACGTGGATACGCGTTTCGAGTTGTAATGCTCAGCTAAGGTATATGATAATAAACTATAAATAGTAACAACTGGAAATCTATAATATAGAACATCGTTCAACCCGTGCTATATGTACATGGACATGATATTATGTAAAAACATATTCACATCACGACTCGTCTCATTTACTATATGTAATAAGTATTATACTCGGTAATCGGTATTATACTATATTGTTATACATTGTGCATCAAAAGATTTTATTATATACGAATAAGATTTTATCGTTGTAAATTACCTTTTAGTATTCTAAAGTATTGACCGTTTTCAATATCGAGCAATATTCTTCTACCCGAAAAGAACACTTTTCGTTAACGTCATAATATGCAACCAATACGTTAATCGAACATTGATGCTTTTAAAGAATCTAAAAAATTTTGTGACATTATTCAATACTATATAAAAAAATAAACAAATATAACCAATACGTCGAGAAATTAATACTCTAGATTCTTCTAGAGTATAACAGTAGGAGGGATGCATGCACGAGTAAACTCTTTGGAGGGTTTTCAGTCTCCTGTGGGACTGTACCTCACTAACCCGTGCTTGTTATAGTGTTATACGTAGTAAGTATGCATAATATGATTGTAAAATATAAGTCAAAATCAAACATTTAAACACAAGTCCGTTGTCGTCTTCCATCGTTCTACGGTGTATGAATACAAACTCAGAGTGATACTATATAACTCAACGTAAGTCTAAAATCTAAAGTCACGGATCCTATACCGTCATCATCGTACGGCGAACCATGACAAAACAAGTAAGTATCATCACGGACGATGCAGTATAACCTAGAGGTGCCGAACTAAAATTAAGTAGGAGAAATAACTATTCGAGATACTTACCCAGAATTATAAATATGAAATATGAAAATAAAAATAAAATATAAAAAATGTAATAAATAGTTGAAAAATAATAATTTATAAAAAATTAATTAATATTTAAAAATGAATAATTGTAGACTCATACTAAATATTAATAATTTACAGTATCTAGACTCTGGAGGATAACATTTAGTATTATATTAATCAACATTTTATATTCTGAGAGGAGTAATTCATTTATTGATTTTATAATGTGTGTTTTTTTTTTTGTATCTGTACACACGAATTGAACGAAATCGATTAGATTTATTTATATAATTCAAAAATTAATTACTGTAGATACTTGAAATTTTCACCAGATATTTATATTAGCATTTTCTGTACACAGAATAGTTGTAAAAATATTTTGACTCTTTTTAAACTATTTACAGACATTTTACATTTTTTTTTTTTTTTAATATTGATGTATCCTTTTCCACTTGGTCAATAACTTTTAAAATATAATACAAGATTCCTCATAAGTTGTAATTATAGATATTTAATAATATTAATATCAAAAATACATATTATACAGGTAATATTTTATTCATAAGCCTTTAAATTTTCATATTTTATAAAAATAGTCAAATTCGCAAAAATTTACAAATAAATTAAAATTTAATTAATTTTTAGTCAAAAATTTATCAAATTAATTAATTAAATTGATATATAATAGAATAATCAAGTCAAACTCTACTTCAAAATTATTTTCCCGAATTGATGACGAAAATAAATCTATAATACGGTCATTATTTTTCCGTTCCCACGGGAAATTTTTGTGATCACTCATTTTTTATCGGTTACTCATTCCAATTTATAATATTGAGTTTATTTACATTTCCTTATAAACGTATATCGTATAATGCCGGCCATTGTGTGTAGTAACAGTAGGTAACGAGTAGGTAAGGAAAAAAATAGAATGTTAATCTTGATCAACCACCAACACACCCACCCTTCCACATAATAGGGGTGAGCAGATAACCACCGCTTCTGAAGAGTACGTTCGGCGCCACAAGTATAAACACTGTATGTGCATCTTCAGTTTTTCACACACGACTTATATGGTAGTTGTCCAATTTTTTCCTTTTATTAAAGGATTTTCGTGGTTTTCCAATCTAATGTAAAAACGTTTATAAAAAACAGCAGCTTCTTCTTCTACTGTTTTTGTACCTAGGTCTTTGTGGAGGGTCAGGTTTGAAATAAAGGGTGGAGCATTAGTGATTTTTCGAAGTGTGATATTTTGGAATGTCTGAATTTTATTTAAATCTGATTTTTTCCCCGATCCCCAAAGTTGGATTCTATACGTCCATATGAGTTTCAGAAGAAATTTATATATTTGTAATTTAGTTTTTGAAGTCGAGAACTTATTTTTTGAGAGTAATACTTTTAAAGATCGGGAATGGGCATTGAGTATTAATCTTTTTTTTTTAATATGATTTTGCCATGTTAATCTTTTACCGGGGTTTAAACCTAAATATTTAACAGTGTCAAGAGAAGGGATTAGTAGATTATTGACAGTTATGTTAGAGCAAATTCCGTATCGAAATTCTTATTATATAATTTTCTATACATGGTTTAATCAAACATTTTTTTGGTTTTTTTAAACTATTTATAAACATTTTTAACTTAATTTTTTTTTTTAGTTTATTTTATATACATTTTGATAAAAAATATTTTTTGCTGGGCCAAAATATTTGAAAATTCTATACAAGGTTCTTCATGAATTGCTTTAATAGCAGTTAAAAAATATTTAAAATACACAGTCATGATTTTTTTATTATAGATATTTAAAGTTCAAATTTTTACTAAATTCATTAAAATATAGAAAATTTGCAAATTATTTTATAATTAAAAATGTATGAATTTTTCAATTTTTAATTCTAAGGATTGAAAATATAAAACAATATTTCTCACAAGTAGTTCATACTGTAACCAAAAATCTAAAAATTTATAAACACAGTTTATTGTATTAGATATTTTAAATTCAAATTTGGACGAAACTAGATAAGTTTTTAAACGAAGAATAACGTTTTGTTGCAATATAAAAATATTATTTGCGAGTACTTGAAACATTTAAAGTATATTAATTATATGTTATACACACATTAACGTTTTAAAATGCAATGTTTTTGGCAAAAATAAATTCAATCTACTGTACCTACACTGTAGTATTTATATCAAAATACAATATATAGAATACATATAGTATCTATAAAAAATATAAAGTTAAAAACTACAATTTTGACTAAAAAGAAATTATAGATGAAAAATACGGTTACTAGGCTTATAAATAATTCAACTTTATTTCTGTACGGTCGTGTAAATCCAAAGTCATAAAAAATAAACTGTTACACGAACTTATCCGAGCCCGCACAGTCTGACCGTACATACAAAAAAGCTTTCTCGGCGCATTCGACGTATCACTTATAAAATAGAAATACCGATTGCAATATCCATAAATCATAATTATACGAGTACGATACTATAATATAAAATATGATAAATTCCAAACTATACCTTTATACAAATGAAGTATGGTTTTTTTACAATTTACCTATAATGAATGGTACGCTATTTTACCAGTTCTCCTGTGTTAGCTTTGTATGGGGATTGTAACCTACTCTATACAATAGTGTATAATGCACGTTATATTACAGCATTTAGTATAGAAGATGACATGGATAATCAAATTAATTATCGATTAACAAATGTTTTGTGTGTAGTGTTTTGAGAACTCAATATGCATAATATTATGCCTGCGCAAAACGCTGCAAAGTTTATTCAGGCCATTTAAAATTTTAAGTAGACATAATCAATTATATTTAATATGACACTTTTTTTTTATTTTGTCTACTTTAAACGATCACGTTAATACTATACGTTACCGCAGTCTACTTACCTACCTATAGCATACCCACCTACCAAAAGATTATACAATTAAATAGTTTTTCAGCAGCTGTTTTATGATAAGTGAAATAAATTACATGATATATTACACACAGCGTATGACATAACTTGTATGTATAAAAAATAACCACATAGGTAATTGTTATTATTGCTCAAGGAACGTGTTAAAAAATAAATATAAAAAACCAAGAACATATGTGTGTATCTAAATGTATTTTATATTTTACACGGTTTTGCTATCGGTAGGTATATAAGCACTTTTATTAAAATATAGGAGATTGCACCTATCAGAGTAGTCATCATTTTTGACAACTAGACAGTATTCACATTTGTCTATCCACCATAACTATCAATCCTGTGGTTAGGTTAAGTATTAGGTGATACCTTAATAGTTTATTTTATAAAAACGCAATCCCAAAAACGTGGAAATTCTATAAATTATCAAATGCTACGCGTTACTACATTGTAATATTGGACTAGAATTCATTTTTTGATAAGATGTTACGGAATTCACTATCATCACATACTTTATTTTGACAATCAGTTTTTTTTTTTTTTTAAACCTGAGGTATAATATTTTATAATATTCAGTTATTAAGAAGAAATGTCGAAATTTTTTACAGCAAAATAATTTCTCTATTTTATATAATATATTTATTTATAAAAATTAAAATACAATAAATTTATTTAGTTTTATATCCTACTAAGTCTTTGAAATAGTGTCAATGGATCACCCCTTCGCCCATCACATTTTTCATTTACAATTGAAATTTGAATACTTCAATGTAATATTATTACAGTAGGTATAAAACGGGCGTAAATCGGTAACTGTCACAAAAGCACTTTATACCTATAATAACTGTAATAACTAATAATGCCATGTTAACGTTTGAAAAAAAAATATAATAATAACTCTCTTTACATTAAGTTGTTAAGTAGATTATTTTTTTTGAAACTATATTGTTTATAAATTTAAATTTAAACGTATAATTTCAGAGCTATTAAACATTATGCTTTGAGAATAATAGACAATAATGGAATTTAATAATTAATAAACCTATTACCATGGACTAAATTTATTTAATACATATAACTAAGAAACTACTCGTTTCAAACGTGATTTTAAAGTCATCAATATTTTCAAAAAAAAATCATCATCTTAACGGTTTACAGAAAATAATACCAACTAATGATGTTTCTCATTTAAAAAAATGAGCACATGACACTTCTTAAATGACACAAAAAATTTAAATATTAGAAAATATGATCTTTAAGTAAACTTAAAAATTCAAATAATCAGAATTTGAATAATTGCATAATTAAAAGAAAATTGTATATGCGGTGGGGGAGTAGGGGGAGTAAACATGCTTGGTGAATCAACGTGTATCTATATAGTGTACCTACTTCTATACTGAAAGTGTTTGAAACATCACAGGACAGTACTATAGTAGTCATGTTGACATTGAATGTGTTCAAAACTCAAGTTCAACTATTAACCACACATCAACGTCCTATATATAGGTAAACGTAACTTATACAATAAGAACATTAATATAATATTTTAATGTCGTGACACACTTGATCCGGTCGTAAATTGACGGTCATATTATGATGCGACCAACAGGAAACTGTAATCAACGGTGTTAATAGCGACAAATGATGTGATTATTATATTATTATTGTTCCAGTGAATCTCGTAACGTTTTCGTTTGGGCTTTACACGGGATGGTCTTCGACGGTTGCGCCGTTGCTTCAAAATGCAAAGGACACTCCATTCGACCACGTGCTGACGGCCAACTCAATTTCTTGGGCGTGCAGCTGGGGCATGCTCAGCGCCATACTAGGCACATTCTTCTGGGGCATGTTGGCGGATAACTACGGCCGGAAGACGACCGGTTTTCTGACCATGTTACCGTATCTGGTCAGCTGGATCATCCTGTTGGCGTTCAAGACGGAAACGGCACTGATGGTGTCCCGGTTCCTGGGCGGTCTGGGGGCCAGCGGAGCGGCCATCAACTGCCCAATGTACGTGGGCGAGGTGAGCGAAGAGGCCATGAAGGCCGGCCTGGGCTCGCTGTTCATACTCATGTACAATATCGGCGTGCTGTACGTATACGTGTTTGGCGTGGTGGTCAACTACAACTATCTGAACGTGGCCTGTCTGGCCATCAGCGTGCTGTTCATGATAGTGTGGTACTTCGTGCCCGAATCGCCGATATTCCTCATCCAGAAAAATCGAATAGACGAGGCGAGGCAATCGCTCATGTGGTTCCGGGGCAAAGACAACGATAAAGAGGTGAACGAGGAGATCGACTCACTGATGCGGCACAGCGACCAGATGACCAAAGCCACGCTGGCCGACTACAAGAAACGCGGCACGGTCAAGGCGCTGCTTATTGGCCTAGTGTTCCAGACGGGCACGCAATTCAGCGGCATCAACATCATACTCATGTACACGGTAGACATATTCCAGAAGAGCGGCAGCAAACTGTCCCCACAATACTGCACCATACTGGTGGGCGTGGTGCAGGTCATCGGGTCTGCGATCGCTTCGTGCACGGTACACAAGGCCGGCCGCAAGTTCTTCCTAATGGCCACGTACGCGGTCACCGCTTTGGCGCTGATCACCATCGGCTCCTGTTTCTACGCCAAAGAGGTGGACGACAACATTAACACCGGTATGCTGCCCGTGCTCAGCCTGTCGGTGCATGTGATAGCTTTCTCGCTGGGCCTGGGCATGGTGCCGTATATCATCTACACCGAGGTGTTCCCGGCCAATGTGCGGAACATATGCATGTCCATGCTGATGTTCTTCAACAACGTGCTGGGCTTTGCCATCATCAAGGCGTACCCGTCCATGTCGGAGGCGTTGAACACATTTGGCTGCTTCTGGTTGTTTGGCGCGGTGTGCCTAGCCGTCGTCCCGTACACCTACCTGTTTGTGCCCGAGACCAAGGACAGAGAGTACGACGAGATCCGCCGAGAACTGCTGCAGTGGTTCCCGGACAGGCGGCACAAGAACAAGGCGGCGGCGGACAAGGCGGCTGCAGTGGACCGTGTGGATGGCGGTGATGGTAACGTGGTCGTGGTTGAAGCCAGCGAGATGAAAGTCTGCATGGGCAAGGACCAGAGTTGCTTCGCGACACCCCAACACGCACGCGACAACGTCAAACAATAACCGACACGTGGGGTTATACGTTACTGTGTATATAAACTGCCGCGGCACGTATACTCGAGTAAAGGCCACTACTATATTAATATTATTATTAATTATTATGTAGTTCCAATGTAAAAAAAAAAAAGAAGTCGAGTAGAAAGACCTACCCTTTTTTTTTTTTGTATTTTTTTGTATTTTTACGACACCTAATTCGTTTTTTATGTATTTATTTGAATCATTTTTTTACGATGACCGTAATGTTTTGTATATTTTGTGTGTGTGTGTGTGTGGTAAACTAACAATTCGCATTAATATTGTAACAAGTATGACAAGTATTATGAATAATTTAAGTAAAATTATAATTTTAAATATATCTTAATTTTAAGTTTAAAAATAATATTAATTGTTATAACGATATAATATGCACAGAAATTATGTTTAAAAAAAATACGATAAGGTGACAATCACTTGTTTGTCTAATCACAGTTTTGTATTTAAACTTAACGTGTACAAACCAATTTACATATATAAATATTTTTTATATTATACTAAATCTCATTAAAAGTAATTGATATAATTTTAAAACTTGGGAGTTTTTTTTGAGATTATTTAAATATTTTTAAATTAAACTTATATTGTGCAGTGTTTTAGGTCGATTAATAAAATAATATTAATTAGGTAATAAAAATGATTGTTTAAATATACTACGGGCAAGAAAATAATTTTGTTTGTAGAAATCAATGCAATTAAACTGATATGTCAAAAATTTAATTTCAAATCTCTATCATGTAAACTTATCTGTGGTAGCTATAACCATAAAAATACATTAAAGTTATTTCTACCATTAACACCTAGAAATTTTATAATTCTAAAATTGTGGATTTAAATGTTAGTAATATTATTGCTTGTACCATGCTAATTAAAAATTAATATGGTAATAAATTGGGTAATGTATTGGTCATTGACAATCAGTATTAAATATAGGAGAATAAGACTTCGAACATATACTAATTTAAAAAACTTGTATACAATATATGTCAAACGAACATTATTCGAGCTGTGATTTTATATTAATATCTTATTTCTAACACTAAAATAATATTACTGTTTGTTTAATTATCACAGAAATATTAAAAACCTTTAAGTATAAACCAGATGTTTTAAAACTGTCTTTCTATCAATTTCTTAATCTGAAAAAATATATAGATCTTTTAGATCTTCATCATATTACAATATTATGCAAACCAATTATACAATATTATGCATGCATTGTATTTTGTAAACTTACTAAGTAATTCTTGCTAAACTTAATAACACTGCAGTAATTGAATCACATCTGCTTCAGTATGGGTTACCCACTACACAGCAATCACCAGCTGTGGTCCACCCACGACCTTTCGTAACCGAAATTATATTAGCCTTTTTATAATTTATCATTTATACCCTTCGTTTTATACATACACACAATATTCCCGTTCTGTATATTCAATTAAATTGTTTATGATATTACTGTAATAAAATAAAACAAATTAAACGTTACCCTTTTCTTATGACCAAAAATTGCCTCTAGACCTTGATAATTGATCAAGGTGAAAATAATAAATACAAATGACTTAGTAAGTTAATGGTTGTTTAAATGTTTAATAAAAGATCTAGACACTATTTTGTTCTTGTGCAAGATACATCCGTATATTTTGTCTAATCATTGATTAAAATATATACCATATATATTTAAACAATAGCTTAACATTTAAATAGATACGATTATTTGTTTACCTTAATAATCAATATTGATTACTTATATTATAGCGTTATACTATAAACTGGGATAAACTACATAATGGTTAGATTCATTAAAAACGTTAACAAAAATAAACATTAATATATATTTGTTTCTAAAAAATTTAAAATTCCTATAATAATAGTAATTCTCAATAAACAATAGTTGTAATAATTCTGTTTTAATCCATTAAAAAAACTACTCAGTAACTAAAAATAAATAATTAATATAACTATATAGTTTCTTTGTTTATATTATTAATATTATCTATTATCTAAATAATAAACAGAGTGATTCACCAACCATACTCACTCTCATTTTTCGTTTAATAATTATTTTTTTCGAATTCTGATTTTTGAAAGTTTTAAAGATACTCGAAGACCATATTATCAAATTCTTGAGACTTTTTGTACTACTTAAAGAGTATCCTGCGAAGATACAAAGTTCTGTTTTTCAATTGAGAACCCCCTATTTAACAGTAAATTACTAAGTAGATATATTTTTTTAAAACTTTGACGTATTAAAATCAAAATTCGAACAAAAAGTTTTTGAGTTATTTAACTTTGGGTAGGATAATAAGTCCACTGTAATAGATTTGAAAGATATGAGGGTTATAGAAATTTGAAAATGTTAATAATTAATATTAATCTATGAATATTTATAATTTATAAAAATGGCCTAAGTATAATAAATACTAGATATTACATATATTTTATATTTTTGTAATACCATTTTAAGGACTATTAAAGGGGGTTCTCATTTGAAAAACAGAAGTTTGTATCACCACAGGGCACTTCTTAAGCAGTAGAAAAAATCTCAATAATCTGAAAATATAGCCTTAAAATATATTTAAAAATTCCGAAAATCAGAATTCTGATGTATTTTTTAAAAGTAATCGTACAAGTTCTATATATATTATATATGTGTATGGGTCTTTCAAACCGTACGTTGCAGGTACCTACCTAATATCTATATATAAACGAAGGCGATTTAAATGTAATCGTAAAACCTTTGGAATCAAACACGTATATGCAGGTATGCTTTTCGCAATTTCCGTAACAAATATTATACGATTCAGAGTTGAACTCATAAAAGCATCTCGGATGTAGTATACATACAATATCGTTATTATGGTTTTATATGAAAACTGGTGAGAAGGTTAAGAGAAATGCACAAGACTATCGTACCGTATATAGTTATTAGAACACAAAATCACTATTTTTGAACGGCGCCTGCAAAACGAAATATTATTCGGAACACCATATACACATCACCGTAAATATTTTGCAAGTATAAAGATATGCATATTGGAAGAAAAACGTCACAATATATTATTATTTATGATTATTATTACGGATGTTTGTTTATATACCACGATGTACTCGGTTTAACACCCACCGTCTGCGAAATAGGCGTATTTGTCGAGGTAAAGAAAAAATTAGCGAATACAGTAGGTAAGTACATAACACACTAGCTCAACACCACCTCGGCGCCACCATCACCAGTTAGAATTTTATACTGCAGATTATAATATTATATTGTAGAATAAAATCTACTGTAATTTACTTTAAATTTTTTCTTTTTAAAATTTTTTTAATAAATATTAAATTTTTTTTAATTTTTAAGAGTATTTTTATTTGAAAAATACTAACCTAACCTGTATTCTACAGTAAACTGCTTGGTTGATTTTATTTTGTTTGAGTAAAAATATATATACACTAGTTTAAATTAATTACTTTTTTTGTGGAGAATTGATTCGGTCAATAATTTTAGTGTACATTCCATCAAATATATAGATAATCACTTACGCACGATTATTGCAGTTTGTTTCAAATAACGTAATAAATATAATATACATATTTACAGTATATAAACTATATTGCAATAATATATTATATTATTATACATTCGAAAAGTCATAAATATTGATAGCCACCAGATGAAATGTTGGCTTCATATTAGTATTCGAATCAAAGAATAAAAATTCGTATGTACCCTTATATTTTTATGTATATGTCACAAGGTTTAAACTTCAAATTATAGGTACACTTGTGTCTTGTACGTATATGAACAAGATACGACGCGAGTTAAAAACAATATAAAAGTTTGTTCCTAGACTACTGCTCGAACTACTTTTATTTATATTATTATAAATTCCAATTTAGACATATAAAGAATTCCGCTTATAAAATCGATTCAAGCATTAGTCCTAAGTATTTTCCAGATGTCTCCAACTATTTTATAACAGTCAAAGTTAAAAGTAATCTCGAACATTATAATCATTCTAAACACGCACTTGAGATTACTCAAAATCGATATTTTCGTATTTTTTTTTTTTTGTATATTATGTATTTTACCATAAATAATAAAATGTATTATAAAACCTTAATACATTTTAAGCAGTATTTAGTACTTAAATTGTATGATCCTTGTGAAGAAATAATATTTAATAAATTTAATTTTGTAGGTACGTTTTAATAAATTATTTAGTAATAACCTTCAAATACTTATAAATAGTCCAAAAAGAAATAAAATATTTAGAAAATGTTATTATATCTAAAAAATATTAATTCAAATATTTATTGCTAATTTCAAGTACCTACCAATTTATGGTGATTCATTTTTGAATTACCAGAAAAGAACAAAATTAATTTTGTCCAAAACTGTTGAGTTACGTATTATTCCCGATTTTCTGTAATGTGTGTTATAGTCTTTCATAATTATTTTAAAAATACTCCAAAATAAAATTTAGACACAATTTTCTACCAGAAACTATCTTTATTTTGTTAAATAAAAATCATTGTTTTTACTTTTTTTGGATTAAACTTAACAACATATTATGACATTACTTTCGTTTGAACTTAGGTACTACAAAACATGAATTGTTCGTGTTTATAATTAAATATGCGTTATACTTAAAATATGAAAAAAATATGCAATGTAAAAATTCGATAATTTACATCTATATGAAGCGTTTTGTGGTAGGTACTAACCAAATTTATAAAAAAAACGCTGCAATAAAAAACTTGCCAGTGCATACATAAATCCTGTCTTAGTAATAACCTATGTATCAATCTCGTAGCATATACGCGATGTAAATATGTAATATCATATTTTTTAATAATATTTTCCTTAAATACATGCATGCATACACAAAAACGAATAAATAATACATATCCAAGGGATTTTGTTGTGGTTTGATAACATGAGAGAGTACAGATATATATAGATACCCACACGCTATAATATTGCACGTTTTATTTTCTGCAAATTCACATAACATTTTGGTTTTACTCGTCAGAATTTAACATAAATTGGATGTACCTTTTTTATCATTATTAGTAGGTTAGGTACCTATAACCCACAGTGTTTTTATATATGTTAACTGCAAACGATGCTTTTCTTTTGGCAATGTGTCAGATTTTCGTAATCTGTATCACTGCCAATATTTTCTGTTTATCTGATAGTTGTCGTGTGTGTATATATAAATATATTAAATATTATAATATTATTACATATATCTTTAAAAAATTAACCATAAAACGAAACGTTAAGTGGAATATTTATGATTTTCATATTTTATACCGTAATACATATTACTAAATTAATAGAAAACTCAAAATATAAAGTTACTAAAATAATTAATCTATTATTAGGTTTAAGTTATTATGACTTACGTATAATAATAAAATAAATTATAATCAAATGTCACTATATACTTTCCTATATAAAAACACTTAAATGTACATTGAAAAGGAAGATACTCGTACTTACAAATAAATAGCTTTAACTAAAAAATATGAACCACCCATAGCCCTGTCTGACTTATTATAATTTAGAACATAAATGCTATCCAGTATATTTAAAAATCTCATAAAATCTATTTTATTTTAAAACTATTAATTTTCTTGCATTTCTCACTGTCTAAAAATGTTAAACATTTTTTTCAAAAATTATTTAAAATTTATAAATTTTAATCAATACTAAATGCTGTTAATTGTATTTATATATTACTGTTGGCCATACTATATTTATATATAAGAAGAAATCGTATTAGAAGTAAAAGGGTAGGTAACTTTAATGGTAATATTCCCAGATGGTTACGCACATTAGGAAACTAATAGTTTATGGGGCTTAACTTCAACGTAGTATTATGGAATGGTATCAATTATAACCCAGCTACAAATTGCGTTCTCAAACCTTTAATTATAATTTATTAAACAGCATTAAAGTTGCACTTAAAAATTACCGTTGAATTGTGTATTTCTATACAGCTTATAGAGTTTTTTAACAACGCCCATCAACTATCAGTTTGTGCAAACGTTTAAATTCCTCCCTTCTCTCGTGTGTGTATATATTGAAGGGCTTACCACTGTAACATGGTCGGGGAAGACCAGTTAAATATAGGATATTCAGGGAAGAAGTTAGTTTCTTTTGAATATATTTTAATCGTAGCTCGGGAGCATGAGTGGTATTTAGGAATTTAATATTACAAATAAATACAGACTGATCCAAATAATTATTATTACATAAAACTTTATTAATACTTACGAACCAGATTACCAAAATGTGGGTCTGTCTCGGAGTTAAGGTGTGCGTGATGGTATCGCGGAGAACTACCGTTCTCTTACATATTGATATTTGACCGTAGCCTTACATTAATAAATGTGGATCAAAACAGGAGGGACTTAATATTTAGTCAGCGTATTGTACATTTTATGTGTATAAGCAATATAATATTAATATAAATATGTACATATTATTTTTATAAAGTATACGGTAATGATGTAACAATCGTTACACCACTATTCTTTTACCTACAATCTACACCAATGAGTTTTATATATTATATAGCACGTAGGTGGTTATAAAAGAATTATAGATATAACCACTTTAATCTTAAACAAAAACAATGTATTGCTGCAATATCCCAAAGAATCTGAATATAATTAATAATTACTTACTCCTATTATTTAATATACCTACTTAAAAGTAAAAACTAAAAAGACGACTTTTTTTAATTTGTATATCAAAGAAATAAATATTAGTTTTTTAAACTTTGGTTTACGTAATTACGTTTGTAATCTTCGCAATCTCCGTATCCTACTTTTAGTATGAAATACTAAATTAGCATAGATTGTGTAATTATTATATTCATATCGTAACTGAAATATCTCACAAAAACATTGAAATATATTCGTTCATGACGTTTTTAAAAATGCTTATAGGCAGAGATTCACCAATATATTTATAATATAATGTGATGGAAATATGGAAATTATGACGAAAGAAATTATCCACACTATCACACTGTATATCTACACACTCTAGAGTATACATCTATACACTCTATATCCCACAAATCTAAATTAAGTAGTAAATTTTCGGGTGACTTGCAACGTGTTTAGTTCATAGCTAAGTAATTATGTAATATTATTTTATTATGTGAATAAATCTAGTTTACGTATATTCAACATAATCGTAATTAAAAAAGTACTAAATGTCGTATAGACTAATAATCTAATCTAATTGTACAATATATTATATTATTCTACACTAAAACTCAACACCACCAAAACTATATTTAGGTTTTAGATTTTATAAGAAATAATAAGTCATTGTACCCACTTTAAAAATTTAATCTGAGAAGAATATATTAGTACTAAAATGCAGTAGGTACCCAAAGACTTAAGTGTATATCCATGCCATTTTTGAAATTATAAGAACACGTAGAAATTATTTTAGAGATTTAATTGTTGATTATTCTTATAGATAGGTAAAAAATATTTTTTTTAATACTTTATAGAAATATACTTATATATAAAAATAAACAAATTACAAAATCAAAATATTTGAAATCTTTAGGAAAACTTACTATTTAATGAATTATAATCAAATATAATTTTTTTAATACAACTAGATATATATGTTGTATATTTCGATGTTTTTTCACATTTGTGTAATACATATTAGCTGTATAACCCAACTTTGCCATTGAAAAAATAAACTAATATAAAAATAAAATACACTGCATAACCATAAAGGTGTATCTCAATTTACGAGAAAATAGGCGTCAGTGTACCTCGCTTTGTGAACTAATTCGAACGAGATGAGCAATCCTCCTGAGGTGTATTGGATAAATCATTTTGTGTATTTTCAAACGTGGTTAGAGAAGACCTATATCAGTTTGTTACTAAGTATATTTTATAATTTTATTGCAATAAAAAAATTATTTATTTTGATATTATATAATGAAACAGTATGTTAAATTAACTTAATTAACGTATTATAATTATCGTCACCCGTACATACAGCCACACAAGTAGGTATCTACTATCTACTTATGTTATCAGCTGTGGTACGTAGGTACGATGTACCTTATTTTTTTTTTTTTTTTAGGGGTTAAGGCTTCGACAACTAAGATCATTAGCCTGTGGAACTGTGGGGAGAGTACTGTAGGTTTTTTTTAACAAGCGTGTGTATGTGTGGCAAGGTTTTTACTACTGCAAAACCCGGATGGGTGACCATAGGTGACCATCCGGGAACTAGTAGTAGCGGGCGTTGCTTACTCTCAGTCGCAGAACGCGACTGGTAGCAGCCAACGCGCCGCGCCGAGCTACGGATGATGTACCTTCTATATAATATGCAATGTTTGAATTATGGTTAACACTAAAACACATATAGAAGCTAGGCTGTAAATTATAATTTACAGTCTCTCACAGTTGTATTTCTATCTGTATACCTGTACACCAAATAACTAACTTACCAACTAATTAATCATCATTAATCATTATAGTGTATAGACGTATAGTATAGTACCACAAATAGTACTTATGATGTATTATACGTATACGGTACACAATTTCCATATTATATAATGGAATATAACATAAACGTACTTACAGGTAAGACTGATTGGGCTGTAGTCCCACCCGAGTCTTTTTTTCCACGTTGATGAGTACTGGACAGGAGCGTATCTAGAGGAGGGTTCTAAGGAGCTGCTGTCCACTCTAAATTTCTGGGAATCTTAAATTATTATTTTAAGTTATAACTAAAATGACTAATCTCAGTATTATTCAAACGAAGCTTCGAAGTCATAATAATCCAAGAAAGATAAGATGCTCTTTTGTAATGAAATTTGTATATTTCTTTCTTTTTGTGAACAGCGTGGACTGCGGAAGGATGAGTTTTCACTGGTTAGATTAGCCGTACTTGAATCAGAATTCTCCGCACACCTATGGAATATAGATAATTGATTATTACACACAAATAGTCAGATATACCATGTAAGGTGCAATGCTCTAATTTTATTTTTGAGTATCACAATAATTATTTTTTGCTGGAACGGGAGAACGGCATAACCTAATACCTGAATTAATAGTTAATCAAATGTGGATTTCAATTTTTATCAATTATAGGTAGCTACTTGAGTACTGCTAATACATTAATTGTAAGATGTATTACTTTTTATAATTTTTAATACTTTTGATTTAAGTTTAGATCAATTTATTTATTTGATAAAACCTGTGTACGTCTTGTACAGGTCTTATAGTCACGGTGATTACGGCGATCCACTTCGTCCGACCAACGATCTATCTCATCTCTCGCCGAACACAATAACTTTGTTATTGCTTAATTATGTTATTAAATATATCGAATTAAAGTATTGATAATTTTATTTATTATCTGGTTTAAAAATGAAAATTTTAATTATATGATAAAATTTATCTTTCGGGTGGCAACTAAATGCAATAGGCGTCAGACGAACACTTAGGTGAGCATACCTATAAATTCACGTATATTCACTTTCAATTCACTAACATGAATTAGTCCATTCAAAGTATAAATGTAATATTTTAAAAAAAATTATTTTAAGGGCACTCGCGGGTCTATGTTATATAATATTGTACTTGAAACACAATTTTTTAATCGAATTGAGTTCTTCTATTTAATTTTTCTGAGATAAATTAAAGGCGATGTCTTGATATATATCACATAATATGTATTTTTATGTAATCATTAATCAATTATCATACAAACAAATTCTTATTATTACAATTAACGATTATAACTTGGTTATAAACAGTATAGATTCTTAAATTGGTTGATAATATTACATTTTTAAAATTTGGCGCTCATTTCGTTTGCATTATCATCTTCTAGTAACAAGTTATCATTATTTTGTAGGTTATGTACCAGAAGCAAGACGATCAAATATTTATATTCAATTATTCAAAAATTATTATAGTATTATAGTTTTAGGAATATTACTTATTAGTTATTAGTTGTTAGTTATTAAATAAAAACTTCGTAGGTAACTGGTAAACTTATTAATCATAAAGTGCATGGTATAGAATTGTCTATTTATTATTTTTTTTATACATTATTTGGTTCATTTTGAAAACATTGCAGCGTTTTAATTCCTCTACCGAGTTTGCATTTTGTGATTGGTTTTTAATTAACCATGTCTGCCCAGTGTGAGAAAGTAAATTCTACTAGTCCAGCCTACGAGTTTGGTTCTAAATTAAAGCTGTTGCGATCCAATGACCAGGTTCGGGAACTGCAGACCATACTTAGAGACAAGTAAGTTTGTGGTACCGATACGAATGCATTTATGAAACTAAGCGTTCGTACGGTCCACAGAAACACAAGTCGAACGGATTTCAAATTTTATGCTGACCGTCTAATTCGTCTAGTCATTGAAGAAAGTTTAAACCAGTTACCATTTGATACTTGTATGGTTATGACACCTACTGGTAATTACTACAAAGGTACCAAATACCAAAGAGGTAACTGTGGTGTCAGTATTGTGCGTAGTGGAGAGGCTATGGAACAAGTAATAATTTTTTTATACTTCCAGAAACCTATTCGCATTTTTATCATTGTTTGATTGTTTAGGGTCTACGAGACTGTTGTCGATCGATACGCATTGGTAAAATATTGGTAGAATCAGATTCAGATACTCATGAAGCCCGTGTGGTATATGCTAAATTTCCTCATGATATAGCTGATAGGAAAGTTTTATTAATGTATCCAATAATGAGTAAGTAATGCATAGATTACAAATTACCCGGACAACACATATAATAATGCATAATTTTTAGGTACTGGTAATACTGTTATTAAAGCAGTAAATGTGTTAAAAGAACATCGAGTAGCTGAAGACAATATAATTCTATCAAATTTATTTACTACTCCTATTGCTGCTCAAACTATAACTACAGCATTCCCATTGGTTTGTTTTATTTACAATTAATCTTTATAAATCTTGGATTATCAGTATTTATTAAACTATGTTTATGCATTTTATGCTTAGATGACTATACTAACATCAGAACTTTATCACATTGCGCCCAATCATTTTGGCCAAAAATATTTTGGTACTGATTAAATATGTTATTAAATTTATTATTGATATTTACATAACATAACATTTTTGGTAAGTAAGATTTTTACCATGCAAATCATAATGTGACCAATTTAAACAGACTTAATTATACATTTTTTTTCAACAATTTTTTCCTATCCGTCAATTTTAATCATAAGAAACAACTAACAATGTCTTATAACTTGTTTTAAAAAAAAATTGTTATTGTTATTACATGGATAGATAATTAATTATAATTTTGTTCTAAGAACTTATATTTCGACTGAAATGTATTCAATATAAAGCTGTTTATTTATAGTATTCAATTTGAATAAATGAATTCATTTTTAATTATTTTGATATATTTGATGTGACTAATATTTTAATAACTATAAGAAATTACATTGTTGTATATGTTGTAATGGAAATTTGTCTCTGTAGGTACTTGAACTATGTATCTATTCTAAAATACTTAATTTTTACCATAGTGATGAATTAAATTTTTGATGAACCTCAAACCATAAGTTTATTTAAGCATGTATATCACATGTACATTAATAAATACCATATGCAAAAAACTTCAATGTCAACATAATTATAATTAGTGTTTAATCATTATTAAACATAGAAAATAACTAAAATTGAGTTAGAAGATTTAAAAAAATGATCTTTTGTATTTCTAAGTGTTTTTTAAATAAGTAATTGAAATACATAAAAAAAATTATTTTGTATACTTAATAGTTTATAACATCAATCACTAAAATAGTATTTTTTTCGCATAAACAATTATAATATGGACTTCTATTAAAACCACAAGATTTTTGTCATGCTTACCAGTATTTTGTATTTACCAAAATTGTTATCAATGATTTTTACCATTCATTAATTCAACTTTGTTTTTAATATTTAAATTATACTTAAACTTGTTTGTATCTATGTACAAATTAAATAGGTATTATAGATAAAATAATACTATAGATAGGCAACATAAATGCAATAATTTATTGTTCAATATTTTAATTTTAATTTAATTCAAAACAAGCGTTGGTGGCAGCAGCATTGCTTCTTTTTTGTATTTATGACTGCTGTAAATGGCAAACTGTGTCACTAAATACAACCATGGTGGCAGAAAACAAGTTGCTACATAATTACTTATTTTCTATCTCTTCCAGATACATTGTATCACTAGTGAGTCAAATCCAAATTAAAATAATGAGCTTTAAATTAATGCATTGGCGTTGCCTATTCATAGTGTTGTTTATCCATGGTAATATTTAAAAAATATATATAAACTTAAATTAAAACATTTTGTGAAAACAAACCAAATTTAGTTAGTGTTATTTGATCAAGAATTATTGTCTATATGTTTGTAATAATAATAAAATTAATACCCTATATAATCAAACATTTAATTTTATTTTCATCAGCTTTATACGAATCTAAAAAAATAATCAATTACTTTTAAGAACATTGTAATAATGTATACAAAATAAATTTGAATTAAATAATAAATATTTTTAGTAGGTATTTAGCATAATTTATTGGTATTAGCATGAAAAAAAATACAACCAATATGATAATAATATAATTCATAATTCATAATAGTGTTAAAACACCGAGGATAATATATCTATAGGTAAACAAAAACTTAATAAAAATATTTTTATACTTTTTCCTTAAACATATAAGATAATACTATAAAAGTTAAATAATTCCTAACTTAATCTATATTTTAATTAACAATTAGGATAATCTATAACCCAGTATCTTTAAGTTAATATAAAATGTATGCATAGGTATCAGATAGAAAACCAACTTTATAACATAATGGTTATAAATTATAATAAATATTAAAATTTAACACAAAATAACAATTTTTAATTTTTAATACTTTAGTATTAGGTACCACTAGCTTAGTATTATTTATTTATAGTCATTAGTCATCTTATGTAGTGCATGATGCAAGTGAATATAAGTTACATTTATTCAGAGTAACTGGTTACAAGTTAAATTATAAGTCGTACATTACAAAAAATAGTTATATATTTATACAACAAAGCAATCAATATAAAAATAAAATATCTTAAAACATTATTTATTACAAAATTTAAACTAAAAACAAAAATGAATTCAATTTTTGATAGTTAATATAGACTTATATTTTGTAGTATTTTAGTAAAAATATTAAAATAGCTACTTTTATTGGTATCCAATACTTACTTAAATACTATTAGTTTCAACTGTTTCATGTTTTAAGTATCCTTTCAAAATAATTAATTGTAAATTATTTCAAATATATTGTCAAAAAAATATTATTGAATGTTAGTATAATATTACATTGTTTTATAACATGGTACTTTAGTTATTGCCCTACAACCAAAATTATTAAACACTATTAAGTAATACTGTTAAAATAATTCAAAAAAAAATAAAGTATAAGACAATGTTAATTGTTTAAATTTAACTTAGTATATATTATGTATCTTTTATAAAGAATTACAATACATATTATATCGAATTCCATCAAAATTATGTAATTTTTTAAGTGTAAATAGATTAATCATTACAAGTTGCAAACAGTGGTGCCCAAGGGTTTTCCATGAACAATTGTGTTATAATTTTAGAAGCCCCACAACCCAAAATTAATCAGATGCTTGACGCTGCTAACCATAATGTTTCAAAAAGTTTTAAATTCTTGACATTAATACTAAACGATTTGATACAACGCTTATCTGTGCTCATGTTTATTTTACATAAATTTAAAAATATTTCAAATCCATAGACAAAAAATTTTTTGCCTATCAGTTTGGATTTTAAATAGGTCAGAAACCAGTGTAATTGCACTATTTGGTATCCTGCGTGGGTGTCACTGGTTGCAAATGTATCAGAGTTGAGTAACTTTTAGGCATGTAACTGATTACTGCCGTATACATTTGTTCTGGCTACATTATTTACTAGTATGTTTTTTTTTTTAATATTATTCACTAAATATATGTATTTTACAAACTTGAAATAAAACATTGATTATTTTGTTTTATATTTAATAAATATTAGTAATACACAATAATGAGCAATGGACATTAATTAAATAAAACATTAGAAATATAGTTCTTATTTTAACTTAATTGTATTGGCAGTCATTTAATTTTAAATATTCATATTAAAATTAAAAATGTTCAACATAGATTATTTTTGGATTAAAATAAAATAATTTATATAGCAGAAATGTCATAGCTTGTTAAATAATAATTGTAAAATTCCAATTGACTTATCTAAAATACCATCTCAGTTAAATTTAAAAGCTTATGTAAAGGTTTACTTACAACATTCCTTCCATGCAAAAGTTTACAAACTTTTCTTAACTTTAATACATGAATAAAAAATGGTATATCACCTTAACAAATGCTGGTTTATTGCTGTTTTAATATGTACCATAAACTTTTAAAAATTAAAGAAAGACAAACTGAATATATATATATATATATATATATATATATATATATACTCTAGGAGATATAGATTGCACAAATTACTGATTTGATTTTATAAACATCACAAACAAGAGTAGTCATTAAAAATCCTTATGCTATCTAGGAAGTTGGTACTGATAAAATATTATTTGAAATTATAATAAAATAAACAATAGTTCTTACTGGGGGATTCATATAATAATTATAAATATAATATAATAATAATAAAAAATATATATCTACCAATAGAGCTATGTTGGAAATCTTGGAAATTGAAATCAATCTGATTAAAGGTTGATAATAATGACTAGTTTAGTAGCCCACAATGCAGACCGAGTTGCAAAATTGAGTTATTGTTAACTTAACTCTATGAAGAAATAAAGTAGCAGTAAGTAACTGCTCTGCTTTACAATATATGTCTTGAGTCATTAATTAAGTTACCATAATGGATGGTGTTTAAAGAGGCTATAAACCAATTTTTTTTATGTATTTAGACCAATTAGTGAAAGAAAATTAAACATACTTCCAGTAGCTCGATTTTAATTTTGAAAACTGAATTTAGTTTGTAATACCTTTTTTTGGGCTTGCTTGGAAATGGATTCTTACATTTTTCATTTCGTCGCTATTTACAACTAAGCCAAGTATAAGTTTATTTTGAAAAAAATATAAACTTACCATGCATTATACTATATTAACTAAAAATAAAGTTGTAAATCTATTTCCGAACAAACCTAGAAAATAGACAAACGAATACAATTATTATCTTTTCAAATCTAAAATAAGTCAATTGAAACAGGGTGAAATTTTCTTTCTCTTTTGGCATTGTTTGCATCAAATTTGTGTCCGACAGCCAAAGCAAAAGTATTTTTCTCCTTGTTCTTTGACTTGTGCATGCGCGTGTGGACGTTAGAACATTTCTAAGAATCGTTGTAGCTACAACAAAAATAATACCTGCACTTCAAACAAATATTAAAAAAAAAAATGTTTAGAAATAAAATTCAAACAAGTTACTTAAATAAAAAAAATTGAGGGGAAACATAGGTTTCCTACCGCAAACATTATATTCATTAAAAGAAAAAATTTAAAATACAATTATATAAGTAGGTATAAAAAAAGCATAAGTCTACTCTAGATTCTTAAGCCCAAAAAATTACACAAAATAATTTGTTTTTAACTAGGTAATGATTATATAGAGATCACCTCACCATAGCTTGCTAAAGAATTAAAAAGGATATACATTTAATATAGGCTTAAAGAATGAAAAAAATATGTTTATAAAAATTACACATGTCAGTTAAATGAAAAAAAAATAGAAAGAGAACCAGGCACACGTCGACAAATGCGTTTTAAGAACCAAATAAAAAATTACTCAAGTTCATAAAATGAAAAAAATGGAAGGGGAACCGGGCACTCACAGACAAATGCGTTTTAAGAAATGAAAAAAAAATGTTTAGAAAAAAGAATTAAAACAAGTTAATTAAATGAAAAAAAACTTTGAAAAGGAAATATGGGTGCCTGCAGGCATAATCATTTTAAGAAACAAAAAAAATTAAATTAAATTATAAAGGTAGTAGAAAGATTCCGATTCTTAAATCAAAAAATTAATCACAATAATTGGTTTATTAACAAATGATTATTTAGCTACAGAATTTTACTTTTTAAAAGCTTCCAATGATGCACCTATGTTAAAACTTAAAAAATATATTTAAAAAAATTAACATAATAGTTAATTAAATATAAAAAAAATGGAAGGGGAACACGGGTGCCACAGGTGAATGCGTTTTAAGAAACAAAAAAAATTACACAAGTTAATTAAATGAAAAAATAATTGGAAGGAGAACATGTGCACCCGTAAGCAAATAAATGTAAAGAAGCGGAAAACAAATTTAAAGAATGTTATAGGTACCTATAGAAAAAAGAATGAAACTGTAATCTATAATCTACCGATACACAAATTACACAAAATAATTTGTTTTTAACTTTGTGTTGATTAAATAGAAATCACTCTGACATACCTTGCTAAAAAATTAAAAAATGTATAAATTTAACTTAAGTACAAAGAATGAAAAAAAAATTGAGAAGAGAACTGGGCGCTCGCAAACAAATGCATTTTAATAATTTAAAAAAATTATATAAACATAAGTAAAAGTTAGGGGCTAAATCTAAGTCAAATCTGATTCTTATACCCAAATAATATAATTAATGAGAATGAACTGTTTTTAGTTTTTTTTTTTTTAAATATTATGCTGGTAAACGTTAGCCCGGATTTTAAAACCGTGTTAAAAATTATGATAATTAGTCAGTACATATAGTAAATATTATGTTCGATGACTTGGCAAACTTGATATTGTTCAGAGGTAAGTCTAATATCCCACCAACAACCCAAACCAAATAAATACTTGTTAATACTTAATTAATACTCATCCAGTCACCCAAAATATCATTAATTACTCGAAGACAGCCGCTCCAAAATTACTCCCTTCGCAATACCACTGAATGTCTGACTATAACACGTCTGATACTTCCTTGATAATATTTAAATATTTTCTTACATTGTTATGTTTACAATTTGGAATACCTTGGGAAGAAAAGATCATTGTAAAACTCACGACCAGTGATGATAATCCACTATCATCACTATATAGTTTCGACATAGCTTCAATATAGGTTGACCTTAGACCCACATATTAGTATTGTAGTATATTATCTAAGAACTTAAAATTAACCTTCTTAGACTGAGATTTATTCAACTAGGCTATTTTGAATAAAAAGAGGAGGGAGTTGGCGTTGCCGATCACTTAAATTTTAGTGTTATCAAATCGAACTGTTGATTGTCGCCCCCTTAGGGTACAGTTTCCTAGATGCGATTTTTCGCCATGCAACAGTGTCGAGACGTACTATATAGTTATACTGCTCACGGACCAGCTCAGTCATCGACTTTAAAGCTATTCCATAGTAGAGCAATCGTCACGTCTCGTCTAAATTGGCCAATCACGTAGTCAATTAATCTCGCATAGGAAACCGTGCCTTACAACTTAAAACTATCATACGACTTCAAAGTATGATTGGATGTGAATTGTTTAAGTATTATGTACCTACTGATGATTTATGTATATGCCTAGTCTCCGTCTTACAAGTCACAAGTGCTTAGCGCTTTCATCAGATCTCATTTAGCTTCGTTAGTTTTAATATTATAGTTAATTTACCTATTATTATTCATTTTTTTATAATCTGTGGTTTGTTAGCTACTGTCCCGTGGTCGAGGAACCTTGTTACGATATTACTTATCCAGGAAAGGATTTCTATTCCTTATGGATAAGTTTTCCGTAGCTGGGGATTAGAGCACTTGTGAATGAGATGTTTATCAATAAAAGACACGTTTGGTTTTTATATCTAAAATAATTATTATATATTAAAAAATACTTTACTGTTCTTTAAGATGGCTGTTATGTGTAGGTATCGGTGAGTTCGCTCCTGTCGGTGGTGTCTGTCGAACTAACTATATTATATATGGTGTGTGTTGGCGATAGGCCTTACAATTATGCGTGTGAATTAATATTATTGTATCGGTCAGCAATTGATTGTACATAATGTAGAATTTATATATAATATACAAAGGTGTCATGTAATATGTTTATAATATTGTTACACTACATTTGGTCATTTTCGAATCATTCTATAAACCACAGAATATGATAGGTATTTCCTTTAAGTCTGTAACTAGGTAAAATCACATTCATATTAAAACTAACGAAGCTTATAATAACTGCTGAACGTAAATTTGCTATGTTTCGCACTTATAAGACAATTTTGAACACTTGGAGACAACACGATATACAGGTAAGACGTCCTATTAAAATCAAAACAACTTTGAAATGTAAATATAATAAATGATTTTTCTTTTAACTTCATTTATTTAGTAAAATTACTTGGAATTATTTGGAGATATGGAGCATTATAACTTATTCAAATTTTGATATGGACGTCATGAAGTATGATCTGGAGAGAAATTTCATTGAACGTAACAATTAAGAATATTTTATCCGTAATGTTACACATTTCTTACATTTGTTAATTGTTTGCTAGAAAAAAATGTGATGAATTCTAATGTTCCTTTTAAAAATACTGTTATATGGAGAAAAATTATTCTCCAAAGAATATATTAACTATTGAGTTCAAAACTATCACTTGTATATTAATAATAAGGCCAAAACTACTTTCATATAGGCAGAGACTTAACATCGTCAGAAAAAAAGAGTTGAAAAAATATATACAATATTATAGAAAATGAATAATACGATACTTCTATTAAATTATTCAAATTTATAAATTAAAAGTCTTTATTGTATTAAACATTTTTTCAGATAATTAATCCTTATGAGGTTTATCATGATACAATATTGGCTATATTAGGTTTTATATGTGATATTCAAATACTATAATTTATACATTTCATAAATTACAATTATTACGTTCTTAATTTAATTAAACAATTTTGGGCATTTTTTTAATATATTACCGGTTCGATCCTGTGGAATCGAACGGACAATTACCGCCAAAATAATATGTACACACTAGTAAATTATTAATATCTACTTACAAGTAGTATTTAAACCACGTCAGAGGCAAATTACTTTTTTTATCTTACAGAAACCTTGCAAAATTTATTTTAATATATAAGCTAAAAAGTACTCATACTGTTATTATACATCCTATAAGTCTATGTATGTTTTTTTTATATTTAGAAAATAATAACAATACATATGTCAGTAGGTATGTCACATGAAATATTACTGGTTGTATCACCGCCATACATGTTTATAGTTTTCACTCTATCTAAATACATTACAATATCAGTTTGATATGACAACAAATAGTTTACATTACAGCTAATACGAGGACACGATATATTTAACAATACTATTTTATATTTAAAGGTTGATTTCAATATTTCGTTTTTACATATTAAACAATTAAAATGTCTTTTGCATTTTTAAACCTCAACTAAATAATTCAAATAGTATATATTATGGATGCCAATACTTGACAACAATAAAGCTGTTTAAAAATGAAACCGATAACTAACCTAACATAGCCAATTAAGATTTTTTAAAAATTGTATGCCTTTGAAAATAATCAGAAATTTTCTTTAAAATGTTTCACAATGTACAACTCGTATGAATTAGCGATATTCTGCAGACTTTACAGATTATATTTTTATACTTTACCCAGAAAGAATAATTACAAAAAAGTAAAAAGTAATACTTTAAATTAAATTAATGCAAATTTCGTTATGAATTAGTTTTTTCTTATTTCTCTTAAACTTTATTAAATATTTATTTATAATGTGTTAGTCCAGATTAAATAAAAAGAAGGCGTTGTGGATTTGCTAACAAATAGAAAGTACATCCGACAGAAAAACATAGTGAAAATAAAAAGTAAAGAGAGTAACTATTATAGGTATAGTACTTATAATCAAACACTACAAAATGAGTATGGGTTCTTTGATATTGAAGTTACATTCTATGCATTTGTATTGGTTAAATTAAACTCTAAATGTTAAACCTATGTTAAATAACAGAAGGAGATTTATTTCTGTTACATTTCACTCCAAGTTAAATATTCACAGCAAAAAGTGAGTTTTTAATGAAAATTAGAAGATTTGACTTTTTAGAAGAATTTAACTTTTAAAGTGTTAAAGGCAATGCTCGAATTGATGGGAGGGACGCATGGGAACTCAGCTCCTAAACTAGCATTTAATTCTAATTAACGTTCCCATACTATATTTTCCTAAAAGAACGCATGGGTACATAGTATTAAAATATTAAATGACAACGAATACTTCTTTTTTGTATATATTCAATTTTATAAAATATTAAATAGGTACCTACTTCCTAACTCATAACTGAAAAATATTTTTTTTATCAAAAATCAAATTTATTAATAGTTTGATAACAAATTTAATTTGAATTTGGTTTCAACATAATTTTACCACTTAAAAGTCAGTTACTTTTATGACTAAAATTATTAAAGATATTTATTAAAAATATAAAAATTGCATGTTATTATAAATAATAATAGATTTTTATAAAATTATAAATTTTTAATAAAGGTTTTTTTTTTTTTTGTTGTTAACATGTAATTAACATATTGTTATGATTTTATGAAGTTACTACTATTTATTTAGTGTTAAAAATGTATTATATTTATTAATTTTGTTAAGTATCTATATGCTTTTAAATTGAATAAGAACTATATTAATAATTTTTTCTTTTTAATTCAACTAGAAAAAAAATGAAAGTTTTAAATGATAAAAAGTGTAAAATTATCAACATTTAGTTAAAAGTAATATGTTATATTAAAAATGATTTAATTAAATTTAATGGTGGTAATAATTAGGAGGGTGTGGAGGGCAACAAAGCTCACCATGGTGTAGTGTTAAATTAATGTTCAGTTTGAACGTTATTTATTCAATTTTTATTTGAGTTCCCTTTCTTTCAATTTCCCAATTCGAGCACTGCTTAAAGATATATAACTTGGAACAGCCATATGAAATCAGACATGTAAGTTAAAACGGTACTTTAGCACCTACTTGTTTATATATTTAAAGTAAAACATTTTTCCACTAAAATCAACCTTGTATGATAATTTTGTTATGAAGGTAAAATAAGTTTAAGCTCAAATATGGCACTTCTACGGTACCTTAATACATTTTCCTAATATTTTTACAGAAATTATAAAGCTAAAAATATTGAAAACCAATTGGGAAGACCGAAGTAAAGTGAGGCATGGAACACACTTAGATACGGTTCGTAGTTTCCACCAAATTGAATAATTTAATTTGGCGAAGAACGTTATGAAAAAAAGAAGAAAATGCATAGTCCTACATAACATAAGTAATACTTATAGTGCGTGTATTATAATAAATAAATAACATTAAATACCGTTTACATGCCTACTAATCAAACGATCCACGATGTCGTGTCAGAATCAGAATCAGCTAGGTTAAAGCTTTGTCTCCAATACATTTCAACATTAACAGTTTAACACCATCCAGTATCCACACGACCATCACATTACTGAATATAAGACTTCATTCCAATTTGGGGACATCCATTGTTGAATACCATCTCTGAAATAACACTCAGCCGGTAAAATTATCAACATTTTACCTAAGACCTGTGTGTTTAAAGTACGACAGATATTATGACTAAAAATAATGTTAATATTTATTTCAATGTAATCTGTCGAGTGTTTAATTTGTATTATACCTACCTAGTTTTTATGTGTAAATTTTTATTAAATATTTTATTCAAGGATTTATATGTTTTATACCTAACGAAGAGATCATTTCTTTACAGATCAATCATCTGCTAAAAGTCTATTAGCGGAACATTATACCCATTGCTGATCGTTAATTCTTATTTTAATAGTTTATATAAAGATTTATTACTATTATTTATTAATTATTATAGTACAGATATATTATTATGGTGTGTTTATTTTAGTTCAATAATTTATTAATATTATACCAATTAATTATACATTCATTTTTGAAACATTGTGTCCAAGAAAACAAGAACTATATGGGATTACAATAACACAATTATATAGAATTATGTAATGTACCTTTATGTGAAAAATAAATAAAAAATAATAATAGCTGTTGAAAAATGTACCATTTATAAATTATAATTGTATCTTATGACTTATAACGTGTATTTTTATAAATTAAACATAAAATGTGTATTTATTTCATATACTTATTGTAAGTATTAATTATTATTATTAGGTATTAATACATTATACCAATTAGTTAAATATTGATTTTTGAATTTTGAAACATTGTGTTATAGAAAACAAGCAGTAAATGGGATTACTTATAAGTTATAATTATAATTACCCACTTTCAAAAATTAAATATATTAATATTTAACCTATTTAAACGTATCTGAAATGTTTTAATTTATAAAGCTTATTCCCGATAAATATTGATAAAAAATGTTTTACGCCAAAAACCTTGAAAACATTATACAAGCTTTTTCATAAGTCATAATATTTATGTGTATCATGAGTTTCTACACACAATACAATTATCAAACTATTTAAACTAATTTTTAACTATTATATTATTGCTACGAATCTATTTATACCATTATACGATAACTCAATTTGAATAACAATAATATATGATAAAATACCTCATATAAGTTATAATAGTATGATATACACCATGTTTTCGTGAAAATATATTCAATCTACTGTATATAAGGTAACTAATAATAGAAAAATAATTAAAATATGAATAATTTTTAAAAATATTGAATTTAAAATGAAATTATAACAGAAACGATTAATGATCGCTTGAAAAAATTTAAATATTTCAAAAATGTTCAAAATATTAATTGTTATTTTTTACGGGGCATATAAGAACCCCTCTACCTGTATATTCTATAACTCTTATTTTTTTTAGGTATATCATGTCCTGGGCGTGGCGAAATGACGACCACGTTTGTACTGTTCGCGTGAATGAATTATGCCCAAAAGAATATGAAAACAATCTTACGTAAACATCGATTCTTCCGGTGAAACCTGTGTCGTACACACAGTGCACTATCGCCGATGTACAGAAAGGTGCTTCAGTTCTGAAATGGAAATGTTGTGATTCATAAAAAATAAAACCGAACAAAACGTAATATTTTTTTGTTCATTGAAATTTTAAAATCGTTAATACCGTCTACGTCCCTTGCAATGATTGTCAATTGACATAAATGATAGATATTATATTTTTACGTCAGTATAACGAAAATGAAAAAAAAAAGTTCAAGGTTCAAGCTGTTCAAACGCGTACACAAAAGGGGGTTTTAGGAGTTCCCCCCCCTGAAATTTAGGAAAATTATTAAATATGTTTTTATAGAGTTAAAATGATTTATGCCAATGATGAAAGTAAATACTCTCTTCCTGAAAAAAAAAATATTTTTTGTGTACACGCCTGATGTTGACATAATAATCTAATAAGTAATAACGGTCATTATTGTTCAGACGTTCAGTTTCGGAATTTCGATTTTTGTTGTAGCCTATAGGTTAATTACTGTGATAGTGCGAAGCAAGCACTAATTTTAATGTAATTTCGTATAATATATTAAATAGTTAATAAGTATTAGTAAGTAGTTAATACTAGCTATTCCTATATTATTATACTAATTTTTCAATCGTACATTTCTGAACTTTGTCAACAGTTATTTATTTTCATTTTTTTAATAGGTAATACTTTGAGATTACTTAAAAACATAAAAAAAAAATGGTTTTTCGTGAATGCGTTTTGTCTATACTTTCCGTGACCCAGAGAGAGAAAACAAACAATGCGCTGACATTCTAAAACATTCTCAAGTAATATGTTATATTATTTATTTATTTTTTATTATTAGTAGTAATTGCCTTGGTAACTATGGCCATTGGCTACAAGAGATTTAACATAATTAAATATATGGAAAATAAATTGTTATATTAGGTAAAAAAAAATATATATAACTATAATGGTGGAGGGAGAAAAAGAAACAAAATCAAAAAAAGAAGAAAAATACATATTATTTGTATATAATTGTAAATTTGGTTATAAAGCTCTGTCTTCCTGAGAAAATTGAGAACATTTGTGATACCGGTGTTTAGATTTTCAGCTAGATGGTGTGTTAAGTTGTGCTTCAGATGTTGAATTTCGTACTTCCTACAGTTAAGATGTGTTTGATCTTATATAATATCATAATTTTTATAATGTAACTATTTTGTAATGACGATTTTAATAAGTTATTATAATTTAACGTATCATAGGGTCAAGTTAGTGACCACTAGATAAAATCATACCTAGACCCCCCCCCCCCCCCGAGACAAAAACCCGAATACACCACTGTACATATTATTTGTATGATTCTAAAAATAAATATGTTATTAATTATTATAAATAAATGGTATAAACGATTAGAGTTAAAAGTATAATCATAACATGCATAGGAAAAATTGATCAAAAATATTAACAGATTAGTTTCACACACACTTGCAAATCACTTTAATGTCATCATGTTAAATTGTCTATACTAATTTCCTTATAACACAACCGACTGCAGTTCCCTTAAATCTGAATACAATAATAAATCATTGCATACGAAAAACGATTCTGAGTAAAATCTGTCAGCCCATATTACTGAATATATTTTATGATATATTTATAATTTATATTGCTATTGAAGCCATTTATTTTTACTATTTTAATTATATTAGTATAAAAGTAATACGGCATGTTGGATTAATTTTTGCTGAAAACATTGCATTTTAAAATGTCATTGTGTGTAAAAATTATAAAATATAATAATATACATTAAAAGTTTCAAGTACCTACCTACAAATAATATTTAAATCATATCATCACAGTTCGGTCTTGACCGTCGACAATGAAACATCGCGCGCCGTTGTTATATTTGTGTCTTCACTATTTAACAATGCAAATTTAGTCTCTTTTTTTCAAAAAAAAAAAAACGTGCCAACTCCGTAAAGTGCCAACATCCCATCAAGCCAGTCCTCAAATCACGAAAACAAATAAGAAGCTTCGCAAATCCGAATTTTGGT
>JACXSJ010001461.1:0-90309 GCA_014851325.1 Pentalonia nigronervosa
GAGTCACTGCAATATCAGAGGAAACGAAGAAGCAGACAAAGCAGCCCGAAATGCTATAAACAACCCAAATTCCTTAACACTATCTCGTATGTTACCAGCGGATATTAACAGGAGCGTTGACAAATACTGCACGCAATTATGGATCTCAGATTGGCGTCAAGTTACCGAAAACAAATTAAGAGAAATCAAACACTCAGTCGAACCTTGGCCAAAACTTAAAAATTCAAATCGAAAGGAAGATGTTATCATAAACCGACTTAGAATTGGCCACACAAGATTTACTCATGGATACCTAATGGAAAAGACCGATCCACCTATATGCCGTTCTTGTAATTCTTCCTTAACAGTCAAACATATTATCATCCACTGCCAAATATTCACGGAAGCCCGAAAGGAATGCGAAATACCAGATAATCTTTACGAAGCCATTGGACCCTATGCTGACACATCCAAAATCATAACTTTTTTAAAAAAAATTGAATTGTACAACTTAATCTAACCCATCCATATTTTCATATATTTTTTTTTTTTTTTTTTTTTTTTTTTTTTTTTTTTTTTTTTTTTTTTGTATTTTGTTCTCTCGTTATAATTGTTAAACCCCATATGTACTCCACTATATAATCTATTTTAATTTGTAAGCTAATAACCATGTTGTTGATGCTGTAACAATAAAAAAAAAAAAAAAAAAAATTTTGAATTCGCCGTTTTTTCGGTAGTAAAACAAAATATGTTTTTTTTCAACTTAAACTGTACATTATCTACTCAAAGTGAGTATATCTTAGATCTTTATTACATATAGAAGTATAATATATACAGTTTTGGTGTGATATACAATGCGCTAACTTGATATTGAAGATAATATGAATATATTTATCGTAGATGCTGAACAAGAAAGATATTTTATTGGAGTTGGAAGTAACTGATGAAATGGCTTTCGACTCTGATGTAGGAGGTGATTCAGATGCAGAAGATATAATTACACGTTCATCATCAAGTATATATTTTCTTTTATAAAAAAGGTAGTTTTTATTATTTATTTTGACATTTATATTTACTAATACTGATTGGAAACAAAAGGCTGTATTCATTTATTATTCTTATATGTTATTTATTATGTATTTTATTATTATATTTAAAAGAAGGTCTTAAAAGGTTTGTTATGTTTTTTACTATTATATTATATATGTCATTCAGTATAAAAAATAAAAGGTATTATTTATTACTTTTAGTAGTACATATTTTAATAAAACACCTTGGGAAATTATTTCCAGTTATCAAAATGATATATCTGTAATAATCATAGGGAAATTATTTCTCACCAATTTTTAAGTACTTAGAGTAAAAAAAAATTTTTTAAGTATTTTTCCCATCATTCTAGACTAAATAAGAACAAGCTCTGCAAATTTGGTAACAATAAATTAACATTTTTTTCTGTGCCCACTAAAGTGTTAAAACGGTCTCATTATTAGTTAATAGTTTATATAATAATTTTAAATAAAAATAAATTAATGAAATCGAACTAAATTAAACGTATGATATATTATAGAATTTTATAATAATTTATAATGTTGGGCATAGACGCATAGCAT
Source organism: Pentalonia nigronervosa (assembly GCA_014851325.1). Taxonomy (NCBI): domain Eukaryota; kingdom Metazoa; phylum Arthropoda; class Insecta; order Hemiptera; family Aphididae; genus Pentalonia; species Pentalonia nigronervosa. Next base: position 1,590 of record JACXSJ010001461.1, read on the forward strand.
ACTGACAGACAGTCACAACTCACGGAGTAAGATATCGATATTCTTATCGACTGATTATTTCCACATATCAAATTATTTATATATCATGTGTGTGTGAGTGACGTTTGGACGTGCGGTCGATTGCTATTATTATTATTATTCGATTACAATTTAATTATTAGCGAATTTATATTTATTTTTAAATATTTTTTTTCATTATACTTTATAAAATAAACAAATTATAATTATTTTATTATTGATATGTTTACAATTTGACGTCTTCAAATATTTTTGGGGGCGGTGAAAACCCCTATAAATACGCTACTGTATGTAGTGCATTTATAGGTGTCTTGTGTATAAATAGTGGTGTCTATTAACTACTGTATAAATATAACTATATGTGAGACCGTAACTTAAAAAAACAATTTTGATGATCTAAAAAAGTAAATCATAATATCTTACATAGGTATTCTTCAATAGTTTGTAGATATATGATACTTGTAATTTAGCTTTATCAATATTACATTGTATATGTGCAGCCACATAAAATATATTTGTCAGTTTTGTTAATTTCTATTTTTTTTTTTTTTTGAGATGTTTTTCTTTATATAAGGACATAGTGGCGTCATGAACATTTTAATTACAAGGGCAAATATTGAAGCCACCCACTCACCCACACATAAAATGGTTTTAACTTGTCGTGTATAATTTTTTTTATTATAAAATAAATATTTATGTAACCTATAATAATTTTCGATAATAAATACCATACGCTGTATACAATACAATATCTTCCCAGTCCTATTACACACAAGATACAAAAATACAGCAAGCGTTATGTTATATATTATGTTCTGACTCCGAGAGTAAATTAGTAAAATATACCTATTATATAATATGTACTAATTTGTCAAGCCATATTATCAACATATAATTTGTTCAATAATGATGGTTAAATTTTAAATATAAAAATGTTTGGTTTAAATTTTAAATTAAAAATAATATTATAATAACTATTTTTATTTTAAATGATAAATTGTATATACTACATGAACATCAACCTACTCGTATATTAATACTAATTAACTCAACATTTTAAAATATAATTCATAATGTTTTACTTCACTAGTAACGTATAAATGTATAACATGATTACGGACAAATACTACATAAGCCATAGCTCATATGACCTTAAAATACAAACACTTTGATATGTTGTACAAACAATAGCCAATAGACAAGTATAATATAAGTGACATGGATCATCAGATGTGTATGATGTACCTACCTATAATGAGATTTAGAAAGTGAAAATAATATCTAATTATAATCTATATTTAAATATTAATAACTACATTTATAAAATATTTTTAAAAAAAGGTATATAAGTGAGTATACGAGTAAGTTTTTTTTTTATTTTTACAAGAAATATACAATCTATACAATTAAGCATAATAAGTACATGTGAGATTAAGAATAATAAAATATAAATGGAGTTACGTGAGTAAGAAGCCACCCATTAGTAGCACTTAACCGGAACTTGTGTTATTGTTGGATTAAGTTAAATGATCATACCATCTCTACACCATTTTCTTTTAAGTCTTCGACGTGGATTTCCAGAAAGTAACGGGATATGTAAGCCGTTTATGAGAGAATTTTCATGGTTTTCCAAATATACGCGTAAGTAAAAAATTAATCTGTTCAATAAATATTGTAAAAAATATCTTCCACTCAATATTGTTGACTGCAACTACTGGAAAATAAATAAAAACCATGTAGGTATATTGGTTAGTGTTAAAATGTTTAAACATATTATAATGCATGGGAGGGTGTGTTCAAAAGGGGGGACAAGAGGCTGGATCGAATAAAACAGAAGGGGAACTATAAGCGCACGCTCAGCCCACTTGACCAATCCGAAGCACAAGCCAATCCCTTCAACGGTGGGCTGTGAAATGTGTGAATGATGAAAAAATAGTATTACGACGACGTTAAAAATAAAACGGTTTTAGTGACGGGAGAAAACGGGATGACAGAGAAATAGACCAGTATTGGTGAAAGGTTCGCGAGTTTCGGTGTTGTTTTTTCGCCACCTTTAAAAATCTGTTCCGGTTAAATACCCTAGCCACGCGCGTGTTGACAGGGTGATATTCGTTTGTTTTGCTTTGAGTTATCTGTTTAATTTTTTTTTTCGGCAATAAAAAAATCATCGTTCGCATTTTACGGTGGCCAATGTACAATAATTGTCGTGTAAATCAGTCGCGGACGTTTTACACTTTTGTATATACTTGTTTTCCCATAGTGATGAATATCATTTTTTAAAATATTTTTTTGCCACCGAATAAACGGTTGATAAACTTTTTATAAAAGTGAGAAAAAAAATCGGTGTTGACAAAATAAGTGTTTGAGGGGTGGTCAGCATGCACCCGTTTTATAATACGTATGGTAGTGGTGGGAACGTCGAACACCTGTATGATGACAATTGGGTAACGCCATCATCCAATACACCGATGAAGGACATTGAAGGTAGGCCTCAAATTGAATTATGTTTTTTTGTTTTTATAATTATAAATTTATATAGGTTAAGAATATTGTATTAATTACTAGTCTAAAACATATGGATTTTGAAAATAAACAAAATCAGATTATTAGCTTGACCAAACAATATGTATATTGTATTTTATTTATTCTTATTTTACGAGATTGTAATCATGCATATCATACATAGTTTAATAAAATTAATCACACAAATCGAAAATTTAAAGTAACTAACATATAAAATAATAGATTTAGTAAATAAATACAAAAAAATGTTGTTTACTTTTTGTATTTATTCAAAAATGTGAATTCTGCTTATAAAATAAATTGTTAAATTATTATTTTTAATCTTCGTTATTGTGTAAAATATTTTAATAATCTGGGTATGTTATAAAAACTTTTAAGACTATATCTATTACAATTTAATAAAATAATAAATTATAAATTATATAATTATAATATAATATTGATTCAAAAATTATGAAATACAGTAGGCTTAGATGTTTAATATAAACATATCATAATATACATAATCATTTTTATATATAATTTAGAAACTAAATAATGATGTTTGTGAAAATGTAATATTTAAACATTTCGAATTTTTATGATGATACACAAGTAATGATTAAAATTTGTATTAGGTATAAAATATTTATAAATTCGTTTAGTATAGGTACGGGCTGGGTTATTATATATTAATGTTTCGTAAACATAAAACAAATTAGTTATATAGGTAGGTAATATAATATGTGTGATGTGTCAGTTAAAGGTGCCTATATTATAGCCATTAGGTGTACATAATATATGTATATTTATCTATTATAATTTTTTTTATTTTAATATATATATAATATTATATTGAAAAAAAATTCACGTATTATTAGTTTTATACTTATATTTAATATAGTATAATAATATGATCGATTTAAACTGTAGAATCCAACACATTTTCAACGTACCTACAGATATATAATACTGCGTATAATATAGTCACTATGTGTATTATAAATTTTATTATCATACAATATACTATATAATATTAAAACTCTGTTTTATTTTAATTTTCAACGGTTTTATTTTTATTAGTTAGTAAATTGCATGCATTGTGCATTTCAAATTTCAATTATCGTCTCAATGTATCTATATATACTATACATTACTACGTCCGTATACCAAATATACGAACTATTACTTTAAAGTTTTTTTTTATAAAATATAGGTTTAACAACTTTCAAATTATTATATAACCGTTTAAATAAATATAATTATACAGTTTCATATATTAAGATTGTCGAATGTATTTTAAAACTAATTTTAGTTTTTTATTTCTATTGGCTGCAAGAACGTCTATATAATGTTCAAAATTAAAAACTTATAAAAAAAATAATTGAAATACCGATAAAAAACATACCAATCGAATGTCGATAAATTATACCAATTTTAAGTTTATAATTATTACAAATTAAGTTTTAAAAAACAAACAAAATGTGTTGATGTATAATGAAGTGTATTTTACAGTATCCATGTTCTTACCAAAAAAAAATATTTAATAATTTAATTGAATATTTTAAGCTCTATTTGAAACTTCCATTTTATTCTGTTTGGTGTTTAAGAACAGTTTTATTATGTTTTTTTATAACATCTACTCTTTTCTTATTAGTTAATAGTCATAGTTATGAAATTTCCACAATCCATCTTTATTTTAAATTAAAATTAAACTGTTACCGTATAATCCATAATTTGCGCAAAGGAATGTTTTAATTTTATCCATTATACCTATAATAAATATACAGATTTTTCGTTTGAATTAAAAAAAATAGAAAATACCTCCAACATTTTATTATTTTTTTAAATTCAATTATAAGTGATATAATTTTCTTTAATATGTTATTTAAAATACAAGTGTGTAGCCAATATTGAATTTATAATACACCTTCACATTCTAATAATTGGTGTCTTGCCAATAGGTTTTTTAAATTCAAGTTCAATCAATATATACTAACAAAAATGATCGTACAGATATAGGTAATAATGTTTATCTATAAAATCTTAAAGTATTATATTTTCAATCACGATATTTAAAAAAAAATGATGTTCCTTAATATGCAAATCTACGCAGTTTTTGACCAACTGGCACAAAGTTTTACACGCATATTTTTTAGGCTTGGCTCACAAAAATCTAATATTTTTTTTGTTTAAAATTAGGGTTGTCATTGGTTATAGAAATTTGTTTTTATAAAAGAAAATAATATTGAATTTACCAAGTGCAATACTCAATTCGCCATAAGCGGATTGTCCATTACGGTTGAATTAGTTCATAAAGCAATATAGTAAGTATTTACCGACGCCGATTTGCCTGTGAACTGGTTAGTAGGGGTAGGTAGGTACACTAAAACCTAGGTACATCTAAGTATAACACCGTATTTTATTATTGTTCATTTTTTTCCCTGCTAAAGTTGGGTTGTACAACTAGTATAATGTAAACTACAAAATTAATTTAAACAATGAGTGAATTGCTTTTTCATTATTTCTTATTTATTTAGATTTTTATCAATACTTCTCCACATGATATCCGTATTTTGAGCTCAAAATAGAGTGAGAAACCTTTTTTATAGACAATTTTCGCAGCAGTGAAAAATCTAAAAAGTTGTATGCAGCACATACATATTATTTTATCTAATCAAACCTTACCTTAAATTCAATATTTCATTAAATGTTTAGTAATATATTATAATTACAATAAAATAAATCATCAACTTCATTAATCTTAAAAACATTATACAATAAAGATTTAATTTGAAGAATTAGCTTAGCTCTAGTTTCAATATAAAATAAAATATCAGATTAATAATATGAGTTTATACCATATTTTTTTTTTATCAGAAAATTTCTTATTTCACCTTGATTCGAGATCAACTTAAATAATATAATTATTCCAATCTATATTTTCATGATGTAAGTTTATATTTTAACAAAATATTATAATTCCATTATTTATATATTGAATGTATTATATTATTTATAATATTATCATACCCATACATTTTTTTTAATAGGTATCCACTGAATATTAATTAGTAAATCAATAAAAATAATCTACCTAATTAGAAAACAGTAACATCCACGAATATCTCTAAATAATATTAAAATGGCACATTATATATTATTATTATTACTTTTAAATCAAAGTCTTAAGTACAATATTTAGAGATTTATTACAATTACTGTTTAGGTAGGTACCTACATAAAAAAAGTACAACCCAAACTAACTATTATTTAAAACTACAATATTGCTAAAACAGTGAAGTCTTTTTCCAGTTCGATAGATGTTTTCTAGATTTTCCATTAAAAAACTAACTAACTAACTTTTTTAGTTTTACTTGTTATTCATTAAATTTATACCTATAGAAGTTTTCCTTATTAGAAGACCTATTTTGTAGTAGTTCACATAATTAATATATAAAAGAACCAAATGGTTCTTATTATTTCATAATTGTCAATATGTGAATATGAAGTCGTTAAGATGTATTTTAATGAGTGCGAGGACTCTGAAGTGTTCACAATCCCATAAACCCACCTTATATTCTTATAGCCGTTGTAATTGTATTATACATAATATATTTTTAATGTTGACATACGTATTATTCGTAAGTATAGGTAGAGTAGGGAATTATTTTATGAGATAAAACATACAATTGTTCCTTATAAGTAATTACCTATACCATCACTACCGTTTATTGTACATTTTTTTTTTAATTCTAATATTATTTTTTAACTTGAACATTTCTTATTCAATTTATTTACATTTTAAGTATCAATATATTTGGCTAAATTATTTGAGTTTTATCAAGAAATTAATTTTAGCAATGAATTTCAAAATATATTAAACATATTTTCGTATCATAACAAAAAAGCTGCCAAAAAATATCACTTGGAAATAAAGACTATTCGCAAATAATTTTAAACTCAAATATGAGAATTGAAAAATACATGTATTTGGTTATTTTTATCTGCTTCTAAATAAAATAAAATTTTGTTTCAGTTTTAAATATATTTAAATAGTTAGTCGCAGTCAAATAATTTTCGTAGTTTTTACTACCTATATACTGTTTTAGACCATTATTTAAAATATTTAAATAATTAATATAGGCAAACCTACTATTACTATACTTACTGTGCAATACAAATTTAGTTTAAAACAGTTGAGTATAAACATTATATAGCATATTATACATTTCGTCAATGATAAAAATTGTGTAGTATAAAGTAATAAATAATTAAAGTGAAATCATGTTATTTGTAAATAACAAAAAATTAATTATTTATTTGTCTACAGCGTGCTTAGAAACTGTGTCAAGTACGAATATACAAGCAATTAAAACAACTTCTCATCAATCATATTTATCACCAGATAGAAAAAGATTGGATGTAGCGTCCAACAGTCAAGAACACCCAAAACTTTCTGGAGTTGGTGCCGCATTAGAAATGAAACATTTATGGGAAGAGTTTAACGAACTCGGTACAGAAATGATAGTCACCAAAGCTGGCAGGTAAAATACAACTAGGTTAAAATAAATAGTTAAGTTAATTTATATAAATACACATATACAAATTAATATACATATATGTTACTACTAAATAATTAATGATGTTTTTTATTCTTATAAACTAAGTGTAAGTTTATAAAATGACCTATCTAAAATACCGATATACCTTTTTGCTTTGTTCAGATTTTTAAAATATTATATTCATATCTCTGCAGCTAATATTAAAAATGTTCTTAATTATATTATTTCCAGGATCAGTCGTACAATAGTTATTGAAATATATAATGCGAAAAAGCCTTTTTTGCTCACCTACTTAAATTTATTGCAGTCTTCTAATCTAAATTTATATAATTTACTTTAATTAAATACGATTTTATACGAATTTTATTAAGTATTCTTACAACATTTTGATTAATAAATAAATAATTTCCGACACGAATTAAAATTATATATATATATATATTTATGGTGGCCTTTTAGGTACATATTATATATAATTGTGATGTCCATTATCTTGGCATGTCATTGTTTAAAATCTGACTCCGACTTTAATCCATATTAATATATTATTTTGTAATCCATTTCTGATTTTTTTTAGGGAATTATAGTTTATAATTGTTGTTACATAATATACACAGTATTATACTATATACTATATACGCTAAACTCAGGCGTAGATCAAAAAAAAATGATAATAGGGGGCACTAAAAAAAGTTGTTTTACCTTAAATAACATAAATAGCGTAATTTATAGTACAAAATTATTTTATTGGTTGCTTTAACGACAGAGGGTGCTCAAGCACTTTAGTCTTCCCCTAAATCTACGACTGGCTATACTTCTTCTGTATATGTGATACGTCAGATACATCTCATGTTTCTACATGATTTTTAAAAGAAAATATGCAAGTTCTTATTACATAATATAAAATTTGATTTGTTTATCTATAACTATTTGAAGTTGTTTTTTATAAAAAAAAAAATTAGCTATATTTTCGAAGCGTCTCATCGGCGCCAAAGACCACAGTGGTGAGTGCCAAACACTCGAACTATTGACGCTTAAACTATACGTACATATATTATCCTAATGTAAAAATGTATAAATACATAATACATGTCTTTTTTAATGGAAATTATCTAGCAATATGTGGAATAGATTTATGATAATATAGGATTATAAATTAATCCGGTTATAATATTATATGCATACGTTTTTGCTTAAAAATATTTTTGCATATTATAGAATAAATTAAAATTATAGTACTGTACATATTGTACATTATTTAGTTATTTGATGAATTATAAATTTTTTTTTAATCAGTGAATTATATGAATTTTGGAGACATGAACGAGCGTATCAGAGTTTGATCAATTTATCATTATATTTAATGAAAACTCAAAATATTTAAAATCTCTATACAATAATATACATAAAATATAAATATAAAGCGTGTAAACAAAATTAATAAATATATAATATGTATGTCTTACAGAAGAATGTTTCCTACATTTCAAGTCCGATTGTATGGTTTGGATCCAGTAGCAGAGTATATGCTCATGATGGATTTTGTTCCTGTAGATGATAAGAGATATAGATACGCATTTCATAGGTAAATGTAGATATTATATTTAATATTTAAGTTTTAAAATCTATAGTTTAATTTTTTTTAAACATTAAGAGAGATATTAAAAATTAAGGACAAAATGTTAAAGTTAAATTTCCAAATAATACTTTTGAATACATTTGATATATTTCTGTGATACCTATATATTATACATCATTATATAGTTCAAGTTGGGTGGTCGCCGGTAAATCGGATCCTATATCACCCCCTAGAGTACATATTCATCCAGATTCACCGGCGTCTGGAGGACAGTGGTTAAAACAAGTTGTGTCATTCGATAAACTAAAGTTGACCAATAATCAGATGGATGACAATGGGCATGTATGTATACAATTATAAATTATTTGACAATTATAGGCATAATTGACTATAATAAAATCATTTCTACCAATAAGCATAAGAATTGCCTATATTTCACGCCGTTTTAGATAAAATTGTTTTCTTTTACTTATTCAAAAATTGTTTTTATTCAGATTATACTTAATTCAATGCATCGATACCAACCTAGATTCCATGTACTCTACATTCCAGGAAGAGACGAAGGCTCATCAAATTCCACAAACAATTTTAAAACATTTATGTTTCCAGAGACCAAATTTACAGCTGTCACTGCTTACCAAAATCACAGGGTAAGATAAATTAAAAAACATTAATAAATTAATTAAAACCATTTGAAACATTTCTAAATAAAGGATGATGGATGAAGTATGTGATATATTTAATCTTTTTTTTAACTAGAATACATTAATTATACTTGTATAATATCATATTGGAAAGTTTTAGCTCAATGTTTATTTAATATACTTCTTGCACTTTATATTATCAATTCTAATTTCTATAATTTCACTATTATAATTATGTAATTTTTTTTTTATCAACTTACTATTTTTACTTTCCAAATTTTACCGTCTACATTTCTATTACTTATTACATTTTCTCATTCATTAAATTGCAATAATATATAATTTTAAATAGTATTATTTTTGGCTTTAATGGCTACAAATTTTAACAGTCGTTAAATTAAATTGAGAAATATTAAATATGATGATAAATAATAAGTTTAGCTTAAACAAAAATTACAATATATTTAAGTTTTTACTTTCAATATTTCTAAGTTCAATTTTAAATATATAAAATCGAATTGCTATTTAATATAGGTATAAAAACAAATATATTTTATTTAACTTTTTTGTTTTTTTAGATAACACAGTTAAAAATCGCTAGTAATCCATTCGCAAAAGGATTCAGAGACTGCGAGACTGAAGAATGGTAATATAATAATATTAATATTATATGCGTTTGCATTTATTTTAATATCTAAATTAAATGGACCATTATAAAAGCTTTGTGTATAATATACACTTGATATATTTATTAGACCAAAGAAGCTACCAGATTATAAATCTTGACAGATTTTTTTTTCCATTCTTCATTCCACCCTCTTGGAATGAGCCCAAGCGTTACTAATTGACACCGGTGTGCTATGCCGATTTTAAATAAACATATTATTATACATACACTAGTAAATTAGTAGTACATTTCAGAAAAAGGTGTATACAACACAAGTCAATTAAAAAAATCTCTGTTGCTGGCAATCATTGTAGGTGTGCTCATGTAAATTGGCACATAAATAGCAATAAATGTCGGTTTATATGATTTTTGGAAAAAAAATTCGTTCTTATTTTATACTCGACACATTGCTTTGAATATTACGTGAAAGTATGAAACATATGTGTGTGGGTGTGTATATGTGTGTATGTGTTTTTAATATTGTATTTATTTTTTTTTCTAAAGGAAGTTAAGATTATTTTTGTTTTTTTTTCATACAGTGGTCCCATGTCTATTGATAGTGAACCACAAGCCGCCAATAATAAATCGCAATGCAAAAAAAATGTCACTGGAATTCATAACAACAATAATTGCGTTCAGTTCCCAAATAAAGAATCAACAGGAAGTTTGGGTATGTTCTTTTTTTATTTCATTTAATTTTATTAAGGAATTCATGCTGTATAGATTAATGTTCTACCGACAATATTAAAATAATGTTTGTATTTTAAACGACGTTTTTATAGACCCCATATGTATTTTTTAACGTAATAAAAAAAAAGCTTAATATTTTTAAATTAAATAATTGTATTGGTGAAACTAAATTTTAGTTGAAAATATGTACATGTCGTGGAAGTCATTAATATATAGCGATTAGTGCATACAAATAAATTTTACTTTATAGTTTTACAAATGCGCTTTTTATAACAAAATAACTTTTAAATCAAAAAATGATTTTTCTAAAGTAAATTATGTGTTGATTGTCACACCTCTCGTACTTTAAATTTAGTTTTACCACCTTGATATAATTGTTTCCAAAAAATGTAAAACCACAGATCTCTAAACAATTCTGTGAAAACCTTAAAATCTAAAATAAAATACATTGAAATACAGGCAGATGAAATAGTTGATAAATCACCAATAATTAATATTAGTCGGACCAAATGAATCTCAGCAGTTTTAAAATGTTTTCACTTTTGTCTTATATTTATTTTAAGTTTTCAAAAATAGGAATTTTCAGCATGTGCTTACTGTAAGTTAAGTTAATGTAATATAGCTAATATATGTAGGACGTAGGTATACCTATCCAACTCAGTTCTGGTATATTCTTTAATCGTTTCAAGTTCAACGCCTTCGTGTTGAAATTAATGTTTTAGTTTTTTATTCTTAGATGCTATTTAAATCGTGTCCGTCGCTTAAAAACATAAAAAATAAAATTTTAAATAACAAAAAACCTATATTATACGCAGCACTGTACACAAAATTATGTTACTTGCACCCGAAAACTGTCATTAATTATCAGAGTTGTCTATGGTAGTCATTTATCATAATATTTTCGGGAAACGTTAAATAGGCATACCACTGCTGACGTTCCGTCGCATTAGCAGTCTCTCGTCTGTTTCTAAACGAGACAATTAAAAACTATTTCGTGCCCATGTTCACTGGCTCTGATTATTAAGAACTAAATGGGAAATTTTAATAATCAACTAAAATAGAAGAAAAACCATTTGATTTAATAGGCATTTCAAATTTATTTTAAACTAAATATTTATGGACGATAGATAGTATACACATATAATCACTATATACTTCAATATACTACTATTATAGTAGGAAATAGGTACCATAATATGTTAATATATATCTATTATTTTCCCTATCTATCGTTATAATTATATTTGACGATTGAAATGGAACTAAATAATATAATTATACTTAAAACACGTATTCATTTTTATATTTGTGTTCAACACACCTAAAATTAATTTATTCTTAACTCAATTTGAATTTCTAAAACACACATTTAATATTTATACCCAACGATAATTCAGTGATGATTTATATTATCTACAATGTGTTTACCTATATAATTAAATAAATACCATTGAATAATGTATTATAGTAAATACTATTCACAACATTTTTAAAAATAAAATAATGTGTGAATATATAATATTCTAGGTATACCTATTAAAAATAGGTAAAAACATTTTTAAAATATATGCTCATAGATAATAAATTAACATATTTAAAGTATAGTGTAATTAAAGTCAAGCAAAATTATTATCGTACTAATTTAAAAGTTATTTAAATAATTTAGACTGGATAATAATATTAATTAGGTATAAAAAAATAATTTAATATTTGTGTATTTTACAAATTATGGACAATTACAAATTTTACCGATGAAACGTTTAATCGTAAAGCTTATGTACAAACTTTTCTTTTAATAATAGGAGTTTGGGATATTTATTTAAGTTATATTATTTCTGTTCTGTTTTATGACTGCCGATAGCAGGTTATGCCAAAACAAAATTATATACGACAAATTAATTTAAATTTGAAAACAGTTGTCACTGTTGTGGGTATCACAGTCAATTTATTACTGTGCTACCCGAACGTTTATCCGAACAAAATAACAAAATAAATAAAATATCATTCATAATGTGTATAAATAAAAATATCTTTGTAAACTGAGTAGCGACGTCTATGTCAAAATATGTGTGACGCCCGTACCGTTTCCGACAGCAGTCCTCACCACATCCCTCAGTTCATTTTTTTACAGCCTAAATTTATGCCAATAAAGTATATACAAATATACCGGTTAAAAATAACGATTTTTTTTTCTTGATTTGAAAAAAAATCTAAAAATCCTATCAATCTCTTTTCTTAATCCTACACCACTTTGGATCTCGACTATAAAAGTAATTTGTATTGAAACCAACTGACTGTCAAAAGACTTAAAAAGTTATTTGTCTAATTAGCAGAACTTATATATAAAAAAAATAAAAAAATTACCACATCGCAGAGTATAATACATTTGTCTAAAATAAAAATACCGCAATGGCGTAATACATTTTATATAATGATGATATTATTATCCCAGCATAATAATAATATTTAATATAATATATTTAAATAAATTGTATCTATATTGAAATGTTATTTATTTTCTGATTATAAAAAATAATAATATCAAATATTATATTATGAATGCGTATTTAAATTGTTTGATGAAACGAATATAATGAATTGAAATGTAATGCTTTGAAATTCAGCAGTAATCCATATTGTGTTTAATGAAATTATATGTGTATATAACAATTTCGTATTCGTTGAGACGACTGACTGTCGTCCCTATTAGAATGATAAATGTGCATCATACTGCCTCACAAATCATCGAGGTCACGTAGACAAAAATCCTACTGGATTAGCTAACGTTTACGAAAAAAATTTACCATAAAACATCTAGACAAACTAATTATATGTCGTTAACCTAAAAATAAAATTAATGTACCCTTAATATTTATAAATTTAGGATTTATGTTTATAAATAATTTAATTTTAATAGTATTTCCAATTCATCATGTAAATATACAGAACCTTAAGTCACTCTGTAAAGTTATCGTGATCTGCAGCAAGAAATCACATTATAATTTTTAGAGTTGATACTTTTTCACTTTTGAATAATTAAATAGTATTATAAAAAATGCATGGTTTAATGGTTATTAATTTGTCATTTAAAAACATATTTGACTTATAAATAAAATAAGAATGAATTAGCGTTTGTTTATAAATAAATACATACATATTATTGAATAATATCTCAAGACTATGAACGATATAGGTACCTTCTAATTATTTTTATTGTATAAATCTCCGATAAATTTCAGTATAGGTATTAATTACCATTGATTATAGATAGTATACTTACTATAATCAATAGTATTACTTTTTTACAATATTCTGTTGCGCTAAATTGAATCAACAAAACAAATAAATATTCGATTTATTAAATTTTGTTTTTATATTCCACTTTATCTCGCAGCTTACTTAAAACACAAAAATATTTGAAATATTTTGATAAACAGATGAGAGGTTTGAATAACTCGTAATAATAGTATACATTTTTCAATGAAGTTATGAAACTTGGATACCATACTAACATATTTTTTTCCCATGGGATTACAACGATTTCGAGTGGTTTTCAATATCCTAACCGTGGGTACCGATTTTGAATCACTAAACACGTCAACGGAATGCGCTACTTCTATACATTTTTCATCCACTAAAATAAGATATTGTAAGTGGGTAAACGCATGTACTATAAAATATAAAACAACTGATTTCAACACCTTGTTTTCATTATATCTCACGTAACTTCAGCTAATTATTGTATAATACACGCACATGTAATAAATTAGCTTAATTATCTACATTTGTCGATATTATAAACTATATAAGTTATATTGTTTTTTTATTTATATAACAGTCGGTAATACATTTTGTAGAATTTATTTTTATTTTTTTGATTGTATCATCATGTACTTTCTATATTTTTTTTTAAATATAAATAAATGTATTTAAGTCTTCCATATTATCGTATAAAATGAGATTTCTTTAGTTCATATTTCATTATTGAAACTGTTCTTTCTTTATCATTTCGATAAGTTATGTATGGTACATACACATAGGTATTTAAATGTTTTAGATTTCGAGCGAAACAATGTGTATGTATTATGCATATTATGAGTTTAACAAATGATGGATTTATATTTTTATTTATGTATTTTCAATTTTCAGGTTAACATAAACAAGTTTTATTTTGAATCTGTAAGATATCAATATATTTCGAAAATTTCTTTAATTTTTTTTTTTACCTACATGAAATTTGTGTTATATCATAATATTATTTTTAAAAAGGACAATAATAATAATATGTTATTATATAATATTATTATCTATTAAGTGCAGGCATACATATATAATAATATGATTGCGTGCAGAAATATATATTGATGTATGACATTATATTATATTAATATACACGTGTGTGTGTGTATCTTGCTATCGACAGGTGTGATGGAGAACATGTACAACAGCGACAGTTCGTCCTCTGCTTCGCCGCCACACATGCAAGCTACGACGCACGGTCAACACCAAGTGTCTTTGAATGCCACGGCAACGGCCGCAACCGTACCAGTCACGCCTTACCTGAGCCAAGTGTGCAATTACGGACCAATATTCGCATCGTCTGCATATGCACATCATAACTACTCGCCGTTTCACGGATACGACAGGTAAACACTAGTATAGTGTTAGAGTAAAATATAGACTTTGTGTGAGCAAGTTTATGAAAATAATTAATTCAAGTAATGGTAAGTGAACACAATATTGTCTAGTTAGAAGTTAACAGATAATAAATATAATTCGTTAGTTTTAAAGTTAGTATGAAAAAAAAATATTAACTTTATTCAGTTTTAAAAAAAGTTAATCTACTTTTTTTAATTAGTGGATAACATAATAAAGATATTTATATATAATATTATTTTATCAAGGAATATTATAAAAATTATAGTATTAGAAATTTAGGTTATTTTTTATTTAAACCCAAGTAGGCTTATAAAGTAGGTAAAATATAATATATAATATATATATAATATATTATATATAATATATAATTTATAATATATAAAACCATTAAATCCAAATTTAAATTGTAACTTTACGGATCATTTTAAAACCAACCGAAAAGAGCCAAACAGTCAATTAAATTAGTGAAATTCTTAAGTTAATCAGAAAATTAATACTGACTAATTAAGTTAAAAAGTTTAAAAAAATAACTTTTTCACTATAGTTAATGCTCTACTTTTGAATTAATATGGCACACATAATATAATAAATTATAAGTAGTTCCTATAGCAGTGGCGTATCTATACTCATCGAGCCAAGAAAACTGAGGTGACCTTAGCACCCCTTGGTTCCGTAACCAGTGGCTGGTTTTCAAATGTGTACCGCGTATACTGAATGCGATGTCTCCACCGCTGATCTACATAGTATATACTATATACCTACTGGCTTACGACTTGTATGACAAATATACCAGCCACTCTGTATATAGACAATTAATATTGTGTTAGTATAGAATTGTAAATTAAATCGTAAAAGGTCGACGGGAATATTAATTTAGTTGATGAATTATTGATTGCGATGACAATAGCGAGGGGTCGAAATTAGCGTTGAATCACTGTATAAAAATGAAGAATGTCGTTACGGTGGAGCTAGCCGATTATCTATATATAATTTTTAATATAAATGTATATTATAATATTACATCATAATTGTTGCTGTTGGACCGACATATGAGCTCTAATTATGCGTCACGAGTCAAATGTACTGTGCGAACGAAATAATTACGTCTTTTAATATACGAAAAACAGTTTGAAGTAGGTATGTCTTAATAATCTAAGACTTAGCTGAATCATAATTTATAATAGTGTCTAAGGATCTGCGTAGTTAATTGAACTGTTGTTTCTGGTTTGTAAATTTAACAAAAGTTACATTCGTAAAGAAAATAGTGTAATAGATATTAAAATTTGTTTCATATTGATATTTTTAAAATCAGATTTTATCACAAAAAATGTAATAGTTAAAATACTGCATTTTGTGTTATTGCAATAGATACAAAACCAACATTTACATAATATATTAAGTATTATTTTTAGTAAATATCTATTTCTATTGTATTGAGATTATTCTATACCAACTGTTTTTAAAATGTTTAATACGTACATTTTCTAAGTTTCAACATCATCTGTGCGTGTTTTTGTGAATATGTGCTTAGTAATCATTAGTGTGCATTGCTGTAGTGTAAACGTGATGCACTTCTCAAAACATATTTAAATTCGTTAAGAAATTTACTTGAAGTCGATTTTTTTGTTTTATCCTTGTTTAAAAAAAACATTAATTTTTTCATTTCAAATCCAAATTTAAGAGGTTTAAAAGTAGACGGGAATCAAAATTTGATTAAGTAGTATAGTCATACTCATCATTTCAACTAAACATTAAAATGAATTTAATCATGTTTTCATATTTCTCATCGTATTATTAGTGTATTACTAGTTTTATCTGTATAACAGGTAATAGACAGGTATTGATTTCCCTTAAGTTAATTCAATTCAATTTAAATGTTATTGGTTTTATGCAACAACTATCTTTAAATAAAGTCAAAGAAATTTTAATGTTTACTATTTATAATAACAAAATATTACGCAATAATATCAATATGATATAATATTATAATAAATATACGAATATATATTTATAGTTATCATTTTAGAAATAAGAAGTAACAATTTTATAATTTATTTTTTGATTCCTATGCCTATATAGACTACATCAAAAGAATTCTAACACTGAGATAGCGACCGGATACCACATGTCTTACCAGCATCATTACCACCATAGACCTTCCACGTTTCACGGGACTCAAAAAACATCCAATACATATTTGCAAAATGATTACGCGCCCAGGTAGAACGCGTTCTCGTCGAAACAAAAACTAATTTGATTAATATTTAACCTTATTAATGTATATAATATTCATAGATATTTGTAATTATTAAATGTATAAAATCAATTTAGATAGAATTACAATTTGTATATTATATTATTCATAAATTATAAAACGGGATTGTATACTTATGTAAATAGGATTAGAAAATATTATAACATCTAATGAATTTTATTTTAATTAATAAAATTGTACTTTGTTTTAAAATCTGTTTAGAACTATAAACAAAACAGAAAGTACACGAATAACAATAATTTGAAAATTTTAATTATAATAATTAATAAATTTAGCTACCTACTATAATTTATTGATATGTAACTATAAGAGTAAGTATAAGTTCCAGATTTTAAACTATATATTTTCTATCTTGTTATTATTATAATTAAATTATTAGTGTGGCATACATGATATAATATGAACGTTATTGGTAATATTGTAATAATATAGTACTTAATTTTTGTAATTTATTCGCTTTATTAAGACAGTAAAATATTGTCATAAAATTGAAAATTTAATTTCTCCTTCTGTTGAGTTTACTTTGTTTATTTTCAACAATAACAACAACAACGATAGCGACTTTGCACTTGAGATATAATTAAATATATTATATCTTACACTATATTATAATATTATTGAAATAAAAGCCATTATATACAGCGTGGGCCCAATAGTTTCGTTTCTGGTTAGAATGTTAGATTACCTTTGAAATACAAAATACAAGAAACATGTCGAGCGTTGAACACCCTTATAACATCTTCCACGTATACTGTGTTCAGTGTTGCAATGACTGATGGCGGGTAGGTGCAGAGGTCGCGTGTGCCTGTTCTCGATACCACCCGTGTGTTTCCCGCAGCCCATTAAGGGGTAGAAATCACTCTACTCCTGTCCCCCAGCCGTTGGAGTCTAAACGATTTTTACGAGACGACGGTTTTAGTTTCCGTGCACTAACGTTTAATCATTATCGAGGTCGTTGAGGACTCAAAACATAACATCGTCCTATGACTATTTATTTTAATTTCAGAGATTTATTTTCACACAAACATTCTGTTTAAAAACTACAGAAAGAATATCAATCACTTCAAACTCGAATACTATATACCATATAATTACATTCTTTCCCCTCACTAAAATCACAAGAGTTGTTCAGTTACAATATTTTACTTCGTTTTTATATACAAAATTCCGTTAAAAATTATATTAAATGAAAAATAAATGAAAAATAATTAGTAGTAGATTTATCATATTTTTTTGTAACGTTTTTCAATTGCATCGTGTAAATTATTGTACAAAGTAAAGTTAGTCGTTTTAATAGTTCGTTTTTATATTTTAATGACTTAACCATATTGAGACGTCACCAAGATTTGCAGCAATATATAGATTTTATTATTTATTTTTGATGATACCGCATGTACATTTTTAACGTCACTACTAAGGCCTTCTAGAATATAAAGTATATTAGGTGCTAAGATTAGTGTTGGTAAACGTCATAATGATAATGCCCAATGGCCATTAAAATACTTATACGACTTGCAAAGTGCATGACGACATACTACATTAAGTTCATATGTCCGCAAATATTGAAGTCGTACTACCATCCATGTCAACATAAAAAAAAACTTCAAAAGAACTTGTTTTATAGACTCAGTTTTTGTTCTATTATATATATAGTCATGTAAATATTATTTAATATATATTGTGTACTGTTTTAACTCACTATTTCGATTACAAAGTAGGTAGTTTTCTAATAATATAATCCCAACAAATTATATATAGATTATTTTTTATTTGCAGAATACACAATACAACTTTACATAACTATATATAAGTATATAGTAACAACAATTACTTATGATGCTCTATATTACCTGTAAACAATATATTGTGCTTATACAGAGGCATGCTCGAGAATTTTTAATTAGTAATGGAGGGGGGGATTGAAATGTTTTTTTCATTAATTTTAAAGGCATTAAAATTATATATCTATATTGACTATTACAAATATAAATAAATAATGTACGATTTTTATAGCACAAAATATTTATTAAATTTAGCTTATAAATAACAATTATATATAATATTATTAATTATTATCCCAATTCAAATTAGGTACTATATATAGGTCATACAGATAGAGTAAATAATAAATTACTATATAAGTGGGTATATTGTATTATATAGTATAAAGACATCGGGCGGGCGCCATCGTGTTTTACAATTTCCCCACTACAACTGTCTCTTAATAGATAAACTTCTGCCGATGTGTAATTGTGTAAGTTTATAGGGAAACTGGAAAAATATTAAAAGACCACTATAATAAGTATTTGGAATAACAACTAAAAAAAAATCAGGGAATACGGAAATCTGGGAATCTGGGATACGTACCTGTAACAACTTACAACACAGTAAAAAAAATGTTTGGAAAAATCAATATTTTTTGATATAATGAGTGTCTTAAATTGAACGAATCACTGTGTATACAGAGTGATTCACCAAGCATGCTCATCCCCATTTTTTCAATTAATAATAATAATAATAATTTTTTTAAATTCTGATTTTCGGAAGTTTTAAATATACTTGAAGAGCATATTTTCAAATTCTTTATATTTTAAGGAGTTCTCTGTAGAGATACAAAATTTTATTATTTTTTAATAAGAACCCCCCTTTTCAATTATAAATTATTAAGCAAATAATTATTTTGAAAACTTTGATGTATCAAAATCAAAATTTGAACAAATAACTTTTGAGTTATATAACTTTTTGTACTAAGAACAATAGGGCCATGATAATGAGTTTGGAAGATATGGGAGCTATGAAAATTTGAAAATGTTGATAATTAATATTAATCTATCAATATTTATAATTTATAAAAATGGTTTAAGTTTAATAAATACTAGATTCAATATTGCATATATTTTATATTTTTGTAATATAATTTTTAAGGAATATTATCCTTAGTACAAACATTTCAATAGGTAACTGAAAAAACTACTTGTTCGAATTTTGAATTAAGTACATTAAAATTAAAAAAAAAAATAACGCATTGAACAATTTATAATAAAAAAAGGGAGGTTTTTATTTGAAAAACAGAAGTTTGTATTGCCACAGGATACTAATCTTCAGTAGTACAAAAAATCTCAAGAATCTGAAAATATAATATTTAAGTATATGTATTTAAAATTTCTGCAAAAATCAAAATTTGAATAAATTCATTATTAAACGAAAAAATGGGGGTAAGCATGCTTGGTATTCGTTCAATTTAAGAATCACTTTGTGCATATTATTATACAATAGAGAAATATACGTCATATTCCTGAAAGCTCTTTTTACACATTATTACACTATATAGGCGGTACCTACCTACTAATAATAATATGTAAAGCTAGGATTTTGATGACTTTTGCACTTTTTTTCTTTAAGTGCTATACAGTCCTAACCAAAAACTAAATTTGTTTCATTATATAACAATTTAGAATGTGTAATTTTTATTTTGCATTTTTTTACATTTTTTGTTTGAAATACATTTTATTGAATTTTTAAGGTCATTTTTACAAATATTATTTTAATTTTATGTATTTAAGCTCATTTTTGTTTATTTTAAGCTTTTTTAATATATGTTGTATAGGTAATCCCAATTAATAATGCACTAATGTAATTATCTATTACATTCCATTGATATTGAAAAAATAAAATAATTAATTGTTGATTTATCCGATAAAATTAAAATCGAAGGAATTTTAATTTATGATTTTATTGATTTTTCAGAATAATTATACCAAAAATCGGACACTCACAAGTCAACTCAAATTTGAATTTATTTGTTTAATTTACTTAAAACAAATTCTTACCTATTTTGTGTAGTATAAAAAAAAGAATAAATAATAATTAATAATTAATAATAATTTTTTTTCGCTCATCTAATTACATTTTTTTGGTAATTTTTTAAGTTCATTTTTTAGAGTTTTTAGGTTATTTTTGCATTTTTTTTTAATGCATTTTTGTGTATTTTTAGGTCATTAAAATTCTAACTTTAATAATATGTTTATGGAAGTAATATACTACTCTCGTGATGGTTCCCACTTCAGTTGCAATACCACACGCGGAAAAAAAAAAGGTGTAATAATATATTGTTTATTATTATTTGAAATCGTTATAATATTATTCTCTTTTCAGAAGCACACATTGACGTGTCATTATAGTCCATGCCAACGAAAATATTGGGGTTAATAACAAACATGTGCCTTTACAGAGGCGG
The DNA here is from genome assembly GCA_014851325.1 of Pentalonia nigronervosa. Lineage (NCBI taxonomy): Eukaryota > Metazoa > Arthropoda > Insecta > Hemiptera > Aphididae > Pentalonia > Pentalonia nigronervosa. Next base: position 23,426 of record JACXSJ010001461.1, read on the forward strand.
CGGCGGCGGCGGCGGCGGCGGCTGTTACTTCGGTGGTGGTGCAATACGCGGCGGCGGCGGCGGCAGATAAAGTAGTTAATGTTATTTAGTGAGACACAAAGCTCTATTTCGTCTCAGAGTCTGATTGTAATTTACAACGATTTGTATCTACAAATAGACGAGCCGCCGCCGCGAGGAATGCCGCGTGTGCGCTTTGCGCGGTCGTTTTTGGCGGGTGCAACATCATCATCATCGGTGCAGTAAATATTTAATACAACAATGTATTATTATAAACGCACGCGTACATTGCACATAATAATATATTATATTATCATATAATATGTATATAGCTGATATATGCTCACGAAGTTTTATATAACATATATTAAGACTAGGCCGTGATAGAATATTAGAAAAATAAAAAATAATAATAATTATTATTATTGGCCTAGTCAAATGATTTTTTAAAATGTTTTCCGAATGCATATGATGCGTATAACATTTAAAAAGGAAAATCGTACGGTTGGCCGCAGCGTATGTACGTGTGTTATATTATATTGTGTACATACATATTATACAGAGCGTGATTCCCTTAGTTCGATCACCCCCATTTTTAACATAAATATGTTTTTGGGCTGGATACAACTTTTTTTCTCCGAGGTCGATTTTAGTAATATTTTTGTCACCAGCTTGGTTACTTATTAATATTTTATTATTTATTATTTGTATTAAAATACATGTATTTATGACTCATAGATTTTCCTTGTAAAGAAAAAATATCACGTAACATGATATGTTTATCTACTTAACCTACAGCATAAAACAATTTAACATAAAAAAAGGTTTTCCTTTAATAATGCATTTGTTCAAAATCTGATTTTTGGAATTTTTAAATATATCTATATCTGATATTTAAATACCATATTTTTAAACTATAGAGATTGTTTGTACTACCTACCTACCTATTTATAATGAGTTTCTTATGACAATACAAACTTCTCGTTTTTATAAGAAAGTCCTTCTTTTTACTGTAAATTATTTAGTGGATATCTTTTTAAAAACCAAGATGCACCTAATTAAAAATTCGAATGATTAGTTTTTCATTTATTAAAATGTTTTTATTAAGGTTGAAATTCCTTGAAAAATGATTTTACAAAAATATAAAATATATGTAATATTAGATTTAGAGTTTATTATATTTGGTCACTTGGACCATTTTTATAAATTATAAATGTCTATAGATTAATATTGGTTACTATAATTTTTAATTCACCAGCATAGTCCTAATATCTCTTACAAATCCATTATCATGGGCTATTATCCTTAGGACACAAAGTTAAATAACTCAAAAACTATTCGTTCAAATTTTGATTTTAATAAATCAATATTTTCAGAAAAATTATCCGTAAAATAATTTACAATAGAAACGGGGGTTCTTAATTGGAAATCAGAAGTTTGTATTTCTACAGGACATTTCTTAAGTAGTATGAAAAATATCGATAATTTGAAAATATGGTATTTAAGTATACATACTTGATACTTAAAAAATTCAAAAATCAGATTTTGAATAACTGAATTACTGAAGAAGCAAGGGGTAAGCATACTTGTGGTGAATCACTCTGTAAATAATTTATATATATGATATGGTAAACGGTAGACCAGACTTGAAATTTTACTATAGGTTTCATGAAATAAACAAGTGATCTGTAGGTACTCTACAGACAATTCACACGAATTTGTGAAAAAGTTCATCCTACAACCGTGACAGGAACTGATATCAATCTATAGACTGAAATAAGATAACACTTTACGAAAGGTAAAATAATAATAATAACTTTATTATATGAAGATTACTATAATAGTAATAACACCCTCTATGGAGAAACAGTGGCGTATACATAACGTTTGTTTGGAGAGGGGGGATTAGTTGCAAACAAATTATCACAGAAGGAAATTTTTTAAATCTAGTGACTAGGTACCTGCACATTAAAATAATAAAATATCCTATAGGGGAATCTGACTCTCACATAACCTCTTGTATGCGCCCTTGTGGGGAAAAAGTACAGTAATTAGAAAAATTAAATATAACTTAAAAATAATATTTTTAAGTAGGTAATCAAAACATGTAGTAGAAAAAACAGCAGACAGAACAATAGACGAGAAAAATATTTAATTACATAATACATTTATATCTAATATCTAATATTTACAAATAATAAAAAGAATACAAAATTAGAACTAAGAACTTTTTAATTTGCTCGGTGGATCAAAAAAGAAATCAAACATTTTTACGGAACAACTATTTAATAATCATAACAATGTTGACTAAATATTAAAAATTAAAGTGTAACACAGTATTCAAAATACATTGATAAAAACAATAATAAAAGTTTAAATCAAAAAAGAAAAATGAAAACCTTTTTAGGAATTTTTTTAGTGATATGAATAAAACAGCGTGGTAAGATTAATAGGACATATTTTAAACACACAGTATAGCTGTAGTTACAATAATAATTATACCATTTCTAGGATTATAGTACGAAATTATAGAACCTTATAATAAATTTAATAATATAAATATAAAAAAACATATCTACCTGCTGATAAAAATAGATTTATACACTTAATAAATATATAGTAATATTATATTTACAAATCCATAATAATATAAAATGGTGACCAGGGTAACAAAACTCACGTAAGATGAAAACGAACACAACAAGCCCGTTAATACGCGTTTCTATAAATGTTATAGAAACCCATCATTAAAATGTTAATCCTAAAGACAATTTTTTGTTTTTTTTTTTTTAATCTGCTCGTTCTAAATATTGCAGTTAGAGTTTAGAAGTATGAAATTTAAAATGGCATCGTATATTTCAAACCTTATCAAACTTTTGATAAATCACGGTGAAAAGATTTTTTTACAACTAAAAATATATCAAGTAACTTTTTAAAATTTAAAACAAAAAAAAAAAAATAAATGTTTGAAAGTAAAATATTATCTTTGATTAGATCAAAAGAAGTATAACAAATTCAAAGTCTGCGTGTTCGTCTATAAACTGGTACATCATAGTCTTCGTTATATCGTCACTGGTAAGGATATAATTTAATTAAGATTATCTGTTTGTATTATACTCGCCGTTCCTTATTGTAATTATAATATGTACTTATAATTATTGCACATAATATAATTATTGTACTTATAATTGAACGAAAGTTTTTATAAGAAATAATATTTTGTAATATCTTCTAATATTTGTATAATTCCATACTACGATAATTTCTTATAGTTAAAAATAGGTACATAGGTATATTACCTATAATAATTAGGTAGGAAAAAATATCATGTTAACATAACATTATGTACATTATTGGTTTAAAATCGTTTCAAAAATATGTAAAATGTTTTCGCTTATTTTAGATGATGAAGGCTGTTAATGGTTTTGAAAAATGGTGTTTATGTAACGGTTATTACAGTTGTCCCGTTGTTGTTGATTTCGTACGTGTATCAAACTTAGAAGAAAGGATTGAGGAATTTTGTAAGTAATAACTGAAAGCATATATGTACCTACCTATAACTAATTGGACGAACAAAAAATTGTTTTAGATTAAAAAATATAATCTTGTCGACAAAAATATTTTACACCGTAAAAGCGATTACTAATAATAACAAAGATAATATATGTCCACTGTTCAATAAACATATATGTCCAAATAAAATAAAAATAATAATAATAATCAGCATAATAAAGTCATGTGTGTGGTGTTGGTGTGCATAGTGGTTGCAAGATAAGAGGATTTTTGAACAAATGTTGACCCAGACAAATACATTTTTTTTATAAATGCCTTTGATTCTTAAATGAAATACCATCATAATTATATACTTTGTATAAGTATTATGAAGTATTTGTTTCTACTAAATATTTGTATGAATTATATACTTGTTTGCAGTCTTGTGCCATTTCGAAAAGTATTGGAAATACGCTTATACAACAACGTCAACGATTTGTGATATATTGGTCATTATTGTTGCTCTTATCCGAGTAAGATAATACAAATTTGAAATTTACAATATATTTATAATAATAATACTCTTTATCATCGAAAATAAAGGATATGATAATAAATGTCTAATAATATAGGTAAATTATAGGTAAAGGTAATACAAGTATATTATTATTTATTAGATATAAGTATAGGTACATAACGTTTAAAAATATAAATATTTAATTTGGAATCTTTGTTATAATTAATAAATTGATTAACTATTTGCATGTTAAACACATTCGTGCTTTTAATACTGATCTATAAACCAACAGTAAGAATAAGTTTAATATTATATAATTCTTATTTAGGAAAAAATTGGTGTTATAATTTATAAGAGAAAACCGTAACAGTGCCTATATATACATTATTTATTCTTAGATAACTATGTAAATAGATAATTCAATAATAATAATATTATTATTACGTACGAAATACGTGAATGTAATATTCGAATTATTATTACAATTTTAAATTAAAATTTCAGAATTATCATCAACTGGTATACCCGTGGCTATTTATCAAAGCAATAATTTTGATTGGAGAAGTGTCTTATATTTCAAAGGACTACTGCGTGAATGATTGCAAACCAACTACGATACAGTTAATAGTTTTAGGTATGTAAATCGTTTTTAAGAAATATGAAAGTTCCTATAGAGTATAGACACCTATATATATTATTCTTAAAGTTTGTGGGTCTATAATATGATAAAAGACCATCTACTTGTTTAGGCAGTGGTGCAACCACCAGCCTTCCCACCGCTTAGACCGTATAAATTATATTAATACAATATGGATATAAATTATCAATTAATAACAATTTTGTCATAGTTTCGCATTTTGATAACACGATAACACGACCTATGAAAAACGTCTCATAACATTTGGCACATCTAACAAAATATAAACCCCATAGCCTGCGACACCTCGAAAAAATTCTGCTTGCACTACTGCATTTAGGTGACTGAAAAAATAGAATATTTTCAATATTATCCATGTGCCTTAAATAGGAAAAAAATTTCAGTGGACTTAAACCTAATCGTACAAAGTCCATGGCAAAAATTAATATTTTAGATTTTTATCGCCAAAAAAATGTTTGTTATTTATTGAATATTGTTTTGAGGTGTCTTATAATTTAAGGGAGCCCATTTTAAGAGGTTCATCCACTAGTACCACTAAAATACCTAATGTTTTTTATCAGTGTTAATTTTCAATCATTACAATTAAAGTATATAAAGTAACTAAGCTTTCTAAACAAAACATTAAACCGTTAATATTATGATTTATTTACTTACGACACGCATACCTAAAATTAATATCGAAAATATACCATTAAATAACAGTGATCAATTTAAGTTTCTCTATTTATATTTAATATAATTTTGTATATTCTAATAATAAACAAGTGATCTCTTTGTGTTCATGTATATTTTAAATTTTTAACTTTTTCAGCACACGCATTATACAATTGGTACTTTATTTATACGTGGAGCTCATGACAGAAGTGCAGCAAATAGACATAGATTTAAAATCGGAACATTTGGTCTTAAAAATCTTAGTATACTGAACACTTATTCAAATCTAAATATAATAAAAATGAATGAATCCCACGTTAAATATAAAAAAAGTAAGCTGGATATATTGATATGCTGTACTGTATATATATGTAGGTAAAACGATCTGATCGTATTATTTAAAATGTTCTAATTAAGATTGTTATCATTTTTTTCCTGAGGTGATTTATGTACTTCAATTATATTTATACACTGCGTAAAATTATACGCATATATTTTATATTTTTTTGTGCATTTGTTTGCTTTATTATTGAGTATGGCACCGTTATTTGAGATCCTCACGACATCAATGACTCTTTTAGGCTTGAAATGGTTCAACGTAAGTTTATGAGTTGTGCTAGTTTTAGATTGGATATCCCCTGTGAACCCCATAATTAGGACCTATTGCTTCTTAACCTGGTTTGGTTTCTTTGGCTGAGCGTAGGCATATTTCAGGCATTAAATTCTTGAACAATTTGATACAAGGCAATATTGACTCTCCTGGTTTATTTTCCTTAATTTATTTTAGAGTACCTCAATGTCCCTCCTAAACTGTTATTATTTTTTATTCCTTTCGCCTCCACTAATTATCTCAAAAATGAACCTATTGGACGTAGTATGATGTCTAATGTCAATGTTGATCCTTCGTGTCTTCTATATCTATAAATTACTGTCTAGATATTCATTTTAATATTTATATCATAAATTGTACAATTAATGTGTATATATGTTCTAAAGGGTTTATCCTGTATATTTAATAAAAATAAAAAATAATTAATGTCTGACAAATAAAAATTGTTACGCTTTTCAATTATTATATAAATCGTTGTTCTTACACAAATATTATAAGACACATTAACGCGGATTGTGGATTGTAACCGCGGATAGACGGTATGAAATCTTTCTTTCAAAATACTGTTGTGCGTCTTATGACCGTTTAAATCATATTATATTAATCTGTATTACCTACGTTTCACAGGCCACAGCCAATGAAATATACAGAAACATGTTTCAATATGTACAATATATTATTTTATATAGCTCGATTTAGCTACTGTTGCAGCCTCTTGAATACGGCGATGAGGAGGCGGCGTAATCATCGTATATTATATTATTATAAAGGTGTTTCAAGTGCATGTAACCGAAAAATAATAATAGCTGTAAAATATACATCATATAATATACACCAGTGGCGTATACAGGAATAATTTTCACTATGGACTAATTTACTTCTAGCCAAGCATAGCACTAACATATCCATAATTAGAAATATTTTAGGGAGTTGGGTGGTTATGATTATAAAATAAACAATACAAACAGAGATTGCACAATTTTATTTTATAAATGTTTATTACTATATTATAAATATTATGTAAAATTTATTCTGAAAAAAATATTGACAATTTTATCTATATTTAATATTATTTTACGATGAATTGTCATTAAATCAAAAAATCCGGACAATCTAACATTTCCTTGTTCATTCCTCAAAAACATTTGTAATCAATCTATAGTGTTAAAAAACTCATGTAAACAGTGTAAATACAACAGTGAATAGAAATTCATTTCTAAAAAAATAGAACCATTGACGTATGTAAACATAACTTTTAAGCATTGATCAATCAGCAAGTATACAATTAAAATTCCAATTTTCGTGTAATTCATATAGGCTTTCAAAAAATTAAAATCTTAGGTATGACATACAAAGTACGCACGGACCATGAGGTATGGTTATGCAATATAGTAAATACATAAAGCAATACGTACACAATATTTTAATTGAATCTGCAATTTCAGTATAGGCCCTGACCCAGGTTAGGACCTCCTTACATATGCCACTGATATACATAAAAACAATTCTACCGAATTCGAAATTTTTTTTGATATGATACGCACATTCTATCATTCTCACGGTTGTAGCATTTTATTTTAGTTGATTATAAATTATTAATATTTAATATAATAAGTACGTAATAAATACGTATAATAATGTTATACTATAACTATATGTTATATTTTAACAGTAAACGCTCGTATTATCTCAAAAAGTATTTTCGTTTTAGAAAATATTTTTTTTCATAGATAATTTAAAGTTACACCATATACATTATTCTTCAGTATATAATATGCTATTCAAAACAAAATAAGGCGGCACTCTGTTTTATAGTATTAGGTTTTGAATGGTATTCGGAAAAAATGCCTCAGTAAAAACACTCCGGATAAAAGTCCCTCGTCGGCCATCGCACAATAATTAAAATTATTATGTCAAAACGTAAGAAAAAGGTCTTTTCAAATGCTTTCACTTTTATCATTTATTATCATTAATATGTATTATATTTTATTCAAATTATTATTATTTTAGATTCTGAGCGGAGTGAGGAATGTATCGATTTTGCAATGTGTTTTTTTTCTTTTTTTGTGCCTGTCACCACGTTTAAGTGTAGTAAAAGTGCTCCGATTTTCTTCATCAGCATCTTTTCCGGTAGGAAAGTAAATCTAGTTGATACTTTGGGGATCAAAAATAAAAAATTCCCGGAGACGAAGGGGTTCACTCTAATATACTTATGTTACTTTAACTGGCCATCAAGTTTGGTCGTTTTTTTGTAATTTTTACACTTTTTTTTAACTCCGAAACCTAACCAAGGTGGTTTTATACAACAAGTCAAGGGATATTTTTGATTTTTTTTTGTCCGAGCGCAGCGTAACGAGTGAGTGGCAACGTGAGTATCAATGCTCAACAATTCTGATTTCACACAAGTTTATTCTGTAATTATTCTTAATATTATTTTTCCTATAACTTTTAAAATAATCATTGTATATGAACTTTGATTGCGCCATCGATTGAATAGTAATAAAATCGTAGTTAAAAAAAATGCATAAAAGGCGTGGTAAAACAGAGCACTGTTGGTTGTCTGAATTTTCCATTTAATGTATATTCCATTGCTTATTTTTCCCAAAAATTATATTTCTAGTAAATATGTTTTATTACATTTTGGTTCCAAAAGTCAAATGTTTCAAGAATGTATAGTACATTACATATTTGTTCCAAAATTTAAGTTTCCAATAAATGTATGTTCCATTCTATAATTTATTCGAAAATTGTATTTTTTGGATAAAAATTATTCCATACAAATAGTATTCAAAAAACTATCATTTCTATACAATTAAATTTTCTATTATTTTTTTGATCAAGTGTTTATCTTTCAACGGCATGATTTTACAGGAAAAGAGTTTACAACTATGAATAATTTCTAACATCGATAGGCCTCCGTACAAGTGTGTTTAAAAATTTCAAAAATCTAAATTTGAATAAATGTATAAATTAGTCATAAAAATATTGGGTAAAAATGTTTAGAAAATCACATTGTATACATATCAAAATAGCTTTTCGGTTCCTCGTTGCCAGTAGGAAAATACTATACAGTTTCATATACGACTCTTTAATCAATGCTTATTTTATTTATACAGTTTATTATAATTTATCAATTTATGTACATAATATATAATTGTTTACTGGATATACTCATAATTTAGGTATAATTTATTCATACTAGTATATACCCGGTTAATATATTATCGTCGTCATAAGACGAAAATTATTTTCCAATTTTATTATTATAAGAGTAAAGTAATTATCTATATTTTGAAATTGTATTTTAAATCCTGATCGAAATGATGAATATATTGGTTTTATTTAGGTGAAACTCATGAAGATATGTACATTATTTTGAATTTTAACACCTACGACTTGAGAATCTAATACAAGATTCCAGATAAGTTTTTTTTAACTAATACCTACTTAATTGAGAATAGTTACCCTTGTTAACTTAATTATAACAAGTTTTACATTTTACTTTGTATAGTGTTATAATTCATATGAACTATATTGTATTTCCAATGGTTCACACATAATCATTATATGTACGTATACAATAAACCATTTTGTGTTTCAAATACATTTTCAAAAAAAATTATTAAATCTAAATAACAATTTTTAATCTATTGACTATTCTGAATTTTATATTTTAATTAGATTTTATGTAGTGAATCATAATTTTTTCGGCCTTGTACATAACATATGTATGAAAATCCAAAGTACCTAATAAATAGGTAATTATATGAACTAAAAATCAACATAAATTAAAACTATAGCCAAAAAAATGTCAAAAAAAAATTAATCATTTTTTAAAGCGTTGTAAATAATGTTAAATAAATAATTGAGTTATTCATGATAGACTTAGCAAATATTATATAATATCTTATATAGTTTATCCTAATTCATAATTTTTAATTAGGTAGTAATATAAATACAAATATATTTGTTATTTCATATTTGTATCTCATCATAATATAGTAAAGCGGTGTTTTACTATATTAAGTTGTTGTATAAATAATAACTATAATAAGTCATTTCAAAACACACACACACACATATATATATAAATTATGCATAATAACTATTACTATGATTTATGGGTCGGGCCACCCCGAATACACGAGTGTATGCGTTCGGTGACTGTGATATTATGGTCACCTCAGGTCTATGTGTGTATACTGTACAACACGTAATTTATACTCGTATCTTTATAGACATTTAGAATTTGTATGTTTAGTTGGCGGTCTGATGTGTACCTATGTTTATTTTTCTCACCGGAACAGGTGTTATTTTAAAAATAATAAAATATCACTTATAAAACATAAAATATTATTTCGAGTCGAATTTATCTATATTAAATTATTAATAAGAGTAAACTAATTATCTACATTTTGAAATTTTCAATATCAATAATTGATGATTTTTTCTATGTCATCATTTAAATTTGGTAGGTACCTACTTTAAAAAATGAATAATACAATTTATTACAAAAAAATGGAAGGGGGTCAACCATTTGGAGGGGGATTAAGCCCATTAACCATATAGTATAGTTAAATAAAATTATAGGATCTTTGTTTCATTTTTAGTTGTAAAAAAAACTGTCAAGTTTAAATTTTGAAATTGAAAAATTTACCTAATTATGATCTGTGTTTATAAATCGTGGACTAAATTATATGTAGTACAAATTATTATATAAAAAATAGCCATATAATCACATTTCGCCTAGAAAAAAATGAACAAACACAAAATACAGTGCTATATAGGTGTATCTCTTTTTGTGAACTTATTCGTTCGAGATAAACAATTCTACTGTGACGGATTAGACATTGCAATTATTGGTAAATTAAGTATTATTTTCTCTTATTTAAAAAAAATGTCTATAACCCTAAATATAAACAAAAAATTATTCGATTTGAACCTAAATGAAATTTATTTTTGAGCCACCCTATAAAGCAACCTAAAAAAAAAAAGTTAAAAATACCCACATTGTATCAAGAAATCTATTGAGATTTCACAATAAATTTGATTGAAATCGGTCCAGTTGTTTCTGAAGTTAGGGCGTCCCCAACAACACAAACTCTTCAGCTTTACAATGATATTAGTACCTATCAAATTTGATTATTGCGCTAATCTAGTACAGATTGTAAAATATATTCTTTCAAGATATAATATAAAATAAAGATACCTACTACGCGTACTTTTTATATAATATTTAGTCGGGTCGATGCGTCATCCAAACATAATATACCATGCACGAGACAACATGATCGTATAGAGCTATATAATAATAATAGGTACGACGATCATCAATTCGTGGCTCAGCAACCGCATAATATTATGTTTATGTGTATATATGTCGCGAGCGTGATGGACGTGACGGGTTAGGTTCGTTCGGGCCGCGCAAAGGGATAACAAAAAAAAAAATTTAAATTTAAATGTATACATATAATACCGTTGCCGGCGGTAAATCATCTGGCCGACTGTTTCGATCCCGTTTTTTTTCTTTTAACGACTTCCCGATATACGCACTATATAATATGCGTGTGTGTCGTGTGCATTTGTTATATACGCACGTACCTCACGTTATAATATATACGCGCGCGCGCGTATATTAATATTATTATATATACGTTCCGCAGACAGATTGCTTATTTTCGTACCCCCATCCCTTATTAATAATCGTAAAAAGTCCGACGTCTGGTCCGGAGGACGGGTTTTTTTCTCTTCTCGGGTTTGATTTTTTTCCTTTTCTTCCACACACAGCACACATATTATTATTATTATTATTATACCTACCGCGCGTAACACAACACCCCCGTTGCAGTGCAGTCACTATATATATATATATATATATATATATGTATATATAACACACATACACTGCGGTAGATATATGGCATTATAATATATAAATATTATGTACGTACACACACACACACATACACACACATATATCACATTTTCGAGTTGTAAACAAATGTGCGCGCAGGGATCGCTGTATATTATAACATCTTATACAAGCGTACGATACCTCCTCGTTAGCCGCAACGTGCGTTTTTTTTTTTTTTTGTCGACTTTTTTCGTCTGTATTATTTGCACGCCACTTGAACACGTCTACGTTATTATTATTAATATTACGTCCTATCCGCGATGGGTCGCGGGTCGTGTGCGGTTGCGGGTCAAAATGTCGAAAAATCATATATTATATATTACCATGTATTTGTGTTTATCAACATGTCATATTTTATATCGTTGTAAATCATATTATATATTATGTTATAGTACAACAGGAGTCACCAAATGGCGACAGACGGAAAAATTTTATCGGGCCCGTAGACTGAGAAAAAATGTAAAAACCGATAATATTATACGCTCTAGTGTTGTGATTTATCATTTTTGTTCGTCGTTTTTTACCATAGACATAATAGAATCTATTATTTCCAGATTCCTAATGTAGCCCTTCAAAAATATTAATTGGTGACCCCTGGTTTTATAGGTAAACCTGCTTTTCATCTTTCGTGCATAATGTACAATATAATATTATAACTAGGGCTCGGATTTATATGCTCTAAAAACCTTAGAAATATGCACTATAAAATATGCATTTATGCTCTTATTTTGTAGAAATATAACTTTTAAAATAATAAATATGGAAAAAAAATTATTTTTTATTTATTTATTATTATTAACGTCAATTTTAAAGGATTATCTTTATCTAGAACCGATTAGATAATATAAAAAAATAGATTCCTTACGAATTATATGTATATGCGGATAAAACCAATGAACAATAGTAAAATAAATGGGTATGAAACATTTAGATATTCGTAAAATACACAAATATACAGTACACATCAAAAAATGACAAAATATGAAAAAAAAAATGCATTTCAAAACCGTTTATATGCAATTAAAAATGTTAAAACACAAAAATATACAGTACACATCAAAAAATATGCAATTAAATATGTTAAAACATAATACACATCAAAAAATGACAAAATATGCAAAATAATACTTTGTATTCCGAATCTGTTGACTATAATTCAAACTTGTAGCTTATCTTACTTTTTGGACTGTTCAGAAAAAACATGCAAATGCATATAAATCCGAGCCCTAATTATAACAATATTTTTTTTTTTTTTATTAATCTTAAGCCCGCCAACTATGGCCATTAGCTGTTTGTAGGTTTTTATAGTAGGTTGAGGGACGGTTGAGTTAGAACACGTTTTGTATGTGTGGCAAGGATTTGTTGCTAAACACCCGGGTGGTCACCCATCCGGGAACTAGCAACACCGGCCGGTACGTACACACAAAGCGTTTCCGCAGTTGAGCGTACGACCGCGCCACACTCTAATTCTATGACAATATTATATACAATGGTAACTGCAGACGTGTTACCACCCAGACATTGTATATTATAATGCCGTTAATATAATAATATATTTATTTTCAATTAATTGTTAAAAATAACTTAAAAAAGACAACGAACAATTATTAATATTAAAAATTGTGTTATTTAATTTATAGGATTACAGTAAATAAACTAATATAGTATCTCGTCGGAGGCCAATAAAGGTTCTATAAAATATTGTGTTCAACATTTTCACTAAGTTTTGGTCGCCATGTAAACTTCGCTAAATTAGGACTCGAGGAAATTTTGAGCAGTCGTGCCACAACGCGTAACTTGTTTCCCCCATTTTGAACATCACACATTTTCTCTCGCATGTTTTAGTACCTTGAGAGCTTTAAAAGTAGGGTCCTCAAATTTATAAGTACTCGCGGTTAACTTGACCATATGGTGATAATCTACCACTTGATTATTATTGTACGATTTTCATTTTATTCGTCGGCCCCGACTGGGTGAAGCGATAACAGACCTGCAGTACCAATATTAATTATTCTATGTGTCATAGAACATTGTGAAAACTAAAATAACATTTTCGTAACCCATTTGAAAGGAACAATTTATCGAATTTGCAATATTACTACGAATTGCCTATTGTTTTCGTTGATAAAAAAATACGTAGGTTTTGAGGGGCTTAAACCATTCCGAGCCGCCGCCAATGTCTCTATACTGTTAAAAAATAAAGGATGGCCAGATAGGTACTAAAATGCCGGATTTTTTTTTTATTAATCAAAATAAAACGTTTGTATTTTTAATACAATAAAATATTAACACATTTTAATACTTTATTAATAATAACTCGCGGTGTGAAATATAAAACTTCAAAAATAAAAAAAAAACCTTTCTATAGTATTTACATAACGATATTAATATATTTAACTACTGGTTAAGAAGTTGATGGTTCTTTATAGCGTTTAATATTGTGGTTGTAATTTCCTTTACATATTTTTTATAAGTATGAAAATGGGACATTTGAAAACTTTTGTGGGGACACCTGGGGCAGACTTTAATACGGAACTTTCCTAAATAAAACGGGACATTTGGCCATCTATATGACTATATTGATATACGTATCATAACGAGTTCATAATATTGTATTCGTTACTGTGTAAAGTATTAAAATACATAATCATAAAGTATTGTATTATATATGTGTTTGCTTGTACACGCATCAAATGTAGGCATAATAAAATAATATACAATTATAACATCTCTATTTATTTGCTTAAAATGTTGGTCGCTACTTATTGTATATTATAACGCATTAACGCGCATTCGACTGCAAACGTTTTAAATAGCTACTGCAGTCGGACTATACCTATACACGTGCATATAAATCAGGGTTTACAAACGTTATGATTAGAACGTAGTTGTATACGACAAAAAAAAATTAGATTAGTAAACGTAATTAAAACGAAAAACAATAAACAAAAATAATTAAATACCACAAAATAAAATAAAACGATCAACAAAAATATATAATATTTCACTTAACAAAACATAACGCAAAGCGTAATATATAGAATATCATTAAAAATTACGCAAAACAAAATAATTTAAAATCCATTTACTTAAAAGTTTTAATATTGGTTTCGTAGAAATATTTATTCCATGCGTTTTATTTTGATCTTAGCAATTCAATCCAAGAACTTATATTATAATTTATAACCATATATTCCGTATCCGGTCATTCCCCACTTAGATAATATTTTTAACAATAAATGATAAATGCAAAAGTTGTAAACGTTTAAATTGTGTATAAATTATTTTTTTTTAATGTATGCTTTGATATAAACACAATTACATAATACATTTTATATTGTATACAATAGTAATATATCTTATATATATTGTACAATATCTTATACAATAGTTACAAACTTACTACGTTTAATTCGATTTTTTTCCTACAATGCATACATTTGTGCGTGTTCGATATTTTATTGACTTTGAATGATTTATAATATTATACGTGTTTATAATTGTATATACATAGGCGTCTACTATATATAGCTTGGCCGACCATCATCGACGTGGGTGAGCCTTATATGCAGACGTACAGTATTCATGTACACTGAGGTCATTATAAAATGTAGCTTTAGACCAACCCTCTGACACACAAAAATAATACATATTATATATATATGCGTATATATAACGAAAAAATATACAAAACGATTATCATAAAAAGTGTGTGGTAATGAAAATAAATGTACAAAAATAAGTAGATATATACAAACATTTGAATTTTTTTAAATACCAAGTAGTTTATACATTTTACAAATAATATTTATATACCTATATATCAGGGGTGTCCAAAAGGCCGATTTTGATCGACAGCGGGTAAAACCCCCCTTTGTTAGGACTTATTATTTATTACTTATTATTATTTTGTAGATACAGCTACACATATATAAATTTTCGGATTAACCTGATTGTGTAAAATAACATTTTTTCACATGAAAGTTATAAAAGCTGAATACCGAGCTAAACTTTTGGATTATCATTTAGTGCAGCTTTTTCGTTTAGTAGCAAACGACTATTCTCCATATTATAATTAACTGGCCCACGATATGCAATGATATGCTTATATATATATAATAATGCTTCTACGCCAATAACAGTACAATGTTAATTTATTTTGAAATTTAATGTGAAACACTCATTTTTTGATAACTTCACACCTTAATTTTATTATTTATATAAGTATGTTTATTATTAATATAGTTGGTGATAAAGACTTTAAAAAAAATATTTTTCTACGTTAGTCGATCTACAAAAAAAAAATATATTTTTAGTAGATGATAATAAAAAAAAGTTTGGCTATCCGTACTATATATTGTATATATAAAATTGGAGATGTAGTAATTACGATTAGTACCTAAGTGAATTATACATTAGGTAATATCTAATGTACTATTATTTATTAAACATTAACTACTATGATAAGTATTGTTAATATTTTTGCACAACAAAATTCAAACGTTATGAAAAAAAGATATTTTCCCAAAAAAGTTTAAAAATTAATTTTTATTTTGTTATTTTACATAAAAATTGTTTTACAGTGCCCACCAGTGTATAAGTTTTTCTCCGTCTTGTGCACTGCATGAGTGCGTAATACAAGCAGTTTGAACATCTCTCCTTATTTAACTCCTATTGATTAAATTATTGAAATTAAAATATAATTTATAAAACCCATCATAAAAAAAAATGAATAAAATAACTACAATTTCTGTTTTTGTCTACAAAAAATTTTTATTTTTAAAAAAGTAATTAACAATTATATACAACTAAAACATTTAAAAAAAAACTAAATACTACTTAAGAAAACTTTCTTAAAAATCAAAATATTGAAAAAAAATGTTTTACAAAACAGTTGATATTATTTTTTATAATAATTCAATCACAATGAGTGAAAATGTGAAATATACGGAGAGAGGTTTTACTATACTCCGCGCTACGTGTATAAGATCTAGAAAAATGTGTAACTGATGAGCACTCTTAAATGTACTTACAAATTATATTAAATAGTTTATCATATCATATAATTGTTCGTACATACAATATACATTACTTAATTATTTTTTTTTTATTTTGACCATCTATTTAAGAAATTGATCTTATTAACATAATAATATATGTAGTTAAATTTGTATCTAACTGTGCACGCATCCATGTCTGTATAAGATAAGTAAGATTTATAATATAAATGTTAATAAAGTATATTAATATTATACTTTGAGTCGTATATATAGGTAAGTAGTAGGTATTATAAATTATAATGTATTGCAAGCACGACCTTTCTGCAAATTTATCTGCAACCCTTGATGACCAAAATAATATGAATTCAAGGCTTCCGGCGCGTTTCTGCATCATCGTGCGTATCGTCCGAATGGTAAATTGCCGAATTTTTACTTGTGGGTACAATTGAAATGAATACAAAAAAAAAATGAACATGTTTCTTACACTTTAACCGTCGTGACACGACTTGGATACGCCAGGCCAAATAGAACAACGGCCGAACAGGAATAGCGCGGATACCTTTCAATTCACATTCCTGAACCATATATTACAACTTAGTGGAACGTTAAAAACGGTCGCGTGTATGTGGCAGACGTCCAACACAATAATGGTCGAATGGATCGGAACAATTTATTAGTTAAAAAAAAAAAATTTGATTCACGTCCGTGGCATATATTTGGCCACCTTTATATACATAAAATGTATAATGTTTATTTGTTTGAACCGCATTTACCTAGTGGTTAGTGTTATACGCTGTAGGTAGGTACGAGTAGGTTAGGTTATGTTACAGGTTGGTTAGGTTGGTTAGATTAGTTAGATTTATAGATTATATAATAGTCTCCCATAATGCTAAACTCGATGACGTGACACTACCACGCATGAACCGATGTAGGACAGGACTGGCAAATTTTTCTGACGCTACGTGTCGAAAATTAGCTTCTTTCGGAGCATTCCATAACATTATGAAAAATATTATATATATATATATTATAAGAAAAATGTATTAAAAATAAAAATGTAATATTAAAATATGTAATACAGTTTTCTAAAAGATGTCAACGATAGTGAAAAAGTACTAGCATTATAATGTTGTTGTTTATTATTAAAAATAAAATAAAATATAAATATTAAATATTTTACAAACATTTTTCGTAAGCCATGAATTTGCCATCCCTGATGTAATATCTATACAATTTGTCGCCTTTTAATTGGTTTCCATAGCATTATTTACCTGTAGGAAGCGTTTTATGTGTTAAAAACGAGTAATATGGAAATAAACACCTATTTATTACCATTTGAAAATATTTTCAAAAATGTAATAAAAATTGTTAATTATAAAGACACTTGTGTATTAAATAAAAAACAATTCTTATTAAAAGAAGTACATTTTTTCCACGAGAGAATAATAAATATAATTGTACGTATACAAATTACAATAATGTTTGCTGGATAACTGACCTGATAGAAGTAATATTATGTAATAAGTAACAATTGGCAACTATAATGGTTAACTATTAATAACGAAATCCGATATATTGAATGCTCAATAAAAATTATTAAATTTGAAGGTTTACCAAGGAGCTGTATATTTATACATTATAAATTATAATATATTATGTTACGGCTACTGTATAGTAAAATAGTTAAATTGAAACCACTTAAAAAATAAAACATTATTGTTTATTCTTCTATATAAGTACTTATTATGTTTACAGTTGGTACCAACTTGGTAGAACATAGATCTGACATAAACATTATAGAAAAATGATGTCGATAATATATTACCAATGGGAAACACATTTTTTTAATATTCATGTTTTAACTTCACGAGTGCACTTATAAAATGTAAATTATTATATAAAAATGTGTTGTAAATATTCAGTATACCTATCTACCTACCTAAGAAATATTAAAAAATAATATTCTGAACCATAAAAATAAATTAGCATGACGAATATAATATTATGTAAATGTATTAAATAATACTAGCTGTCCCGCTCAGTGTTGCATGAGCCAAATATTAAGTTAAGATTAACCTGAAGTGATTTATATGCATTTAAGCCACCTAGGTAAGCAATCCACTGTATTAGATCACGGATAATATGCGAGCAGTAAATTATCAGGTAGGCAATCCAACTGCGGTGGATTGCGGATCCCATGAAGTGCGTGAGTGAAATCTGAATTAGGTATAAAAAACATTGGGACGGTTGCCCGTGTCAAAGATTTGTTTTTTTCAATAAATTTATTTACAAAAATATATATATGATAATGTATTTTTACTAATTATAATAGTTATAAATGTGTAACCATTGACATCCTCATAAATAAACAGAGATTGGTGGTATAGCAACCATTTATAAACAAATATTTCCATCGTAAATCTCAAAATCCCTGTTTGAGCACCTCCCGAGATTGGATTTTTCCAAAATTTTCTTTCGTAAAAACCATCTCCTGGAAATTATGAACAATTGAAAAAAAAATTGAGCGAAATCGACCCCGCCGTTCTCAATTGATGAATTGTTATACATTTTTGGCTCCATTATATATATAGATACTATATAGGTATTAGGTACCCACATAATATAATATTGCTAAACCATTAAATATTTACTACATTGCTATTCCAAAAGTCGTGTCTTGAATAAATTCACTATTAAAGTATAGCGTGTCAATTGATCAGATTTCTTGAATTTGGTTGTTTTTTATCATTCATCGTGGTAACTCTGCACCTATATATTAGCTATAGTATATAGGTACTACAGTGGCGTGTAACCTGATTTTGAAGAGCAGTTGCCTGATGATTTTATAGGAATGGGTGAGTGGGTGAGTTAGGTTATATTGTTACATAAACTTAATATTAATACTATATACTACTAGGTGTAACCGCATAAAGTAATAATTAATACTATATTCAATTACAGCATTTAAAATAAAGTGATACATTTTTATTGTGCATGTTGTTATACGTAGGTAGTAGGTACATACCACATATGGATAGTAGGTACTACGTAAGAATCAATGAGTTAAACAACAGACCGTCGTTCAAAAAATTAATTTCCCGATAAAATTTTTCACTTTGCCACGCCACTGTAGTACCCTATAGGCTATAAATTAAATAAGTAGGTACTATAGGTAGGTGATTCTGGCTGTAATTAGTTGAGTATTGCCGGTTTAAAAAAAAATGTACTATAAAAATCCTATAGGTAGGTATATTAATGTATTACATGATTGGCTCAAATATTTATAGTTACATGACATGTACTTACATCATACATGTTTGTTTAAAATTGAAGTACATTTAAAAATGCGTATAAAATAAAGCTTTACACGTTTACGTTATTAATTCTTTATAACCATACCTATGTAAGAATTGTGAATACTTAATATTTGATATGTTAGGTTAGGTAAGTTATCAAAAAATTATCTGAACACCGTGATAAACAGAATATTTAAAATGCATGTGTATATTAAACAAATTTTAAAACACACTATATAGCATGTCAACAACGGATTAGTTATTACTTATAAAGTATATATATATATATATATAAAGTTAAGTCTATGTGGATAGTATTAATAACGCGGTATTAGGTATGTATAAAATATGCACAAAAAAAATTTATATTTCTGTAAAATTATTTAGCAAATTAATTATTTAAAGAAAAATATATAAATAATATAAAATATTGTATTATTTAATCATAATTTACTTGAATCTTCAACCTTGATATTATGCTTAAAATGAATATTAATGCAAAGGTATTTTTAAAATTACTTTTTTTCTCGCCTGATAAATTATTGCATTGTACAACTACCTAATGTTTTTTTTTTTTTAATATTTAAAAAAATGTTATGGAATGCGAGCATTTTCTATGATATGTACCATATACATGATATTCTAAACAGCATCGGGCAGCAGGCATATTTTATGATATAATACCATAAAGTTTTAAATTAATTGAAAATTAGGTCATTTTTTAAAAATTCTATAAATAGAATATAAATGAAAAATGCACAAAATAATCAAATATACATTTTTGTTAAGAATTATCAAAATATGCAAAAAAAAAGTTAATTTTTTTACTTTGTAGCTTATGACTTACATTTGTACCTTAGTTTGCTATAAAATAGAGACTTAAAATAAAACATGCAAACCCTAGAACTTATCTGTTTCTATTTAAACTAAAACACTTTCTCCCTTCGCCATATTATTTAATAATCAAATCATATCTTCAAAATCGGTCGTTTTCCGTTCGTCAAAAAAATTATTATTCAATTGTTCAGAATATTGAAACTGAAGTTTCTTGGGGCAGTGACCTTTCACCTATAATTTATAATATCTTCACTGTTGATATATCTACAACAAACCAAACTCTTCTAGCCTCATTTGCTGACGACACAATAATACTTACGACTAATAATATTTCTAATATCGCATCTCAAAATCTATAATTACATCTAAATAAAATAGAATCTTGGGCCAAAAACTGAAAAATTAAAATCAATGAAGAAAAATTTACTTAGGTGAATTTCTTCCCAAACAAAATGGAATGTTCCCCACTAAAATTCAATAACAAACCAATTCCATTTCACCAGTCAACCAAATACCTAGGCATCACTTTGGATAAAAGATTAACCTAGTCAAACCACACCAAGTAAAAACAAAAACAACTTAACACTCGCTTCCATCTACTTAGACCACTACTTAAATCTAACTTGAGTCTCAAAAACAAACTACTTCTAATAAAGTAATCATCAGGCCAATATTGTCATACGATATCCAAATTTGGGGTCCAACAAAACCCGCAAACATTCGCCCTTTTCAAGCCTTCCAATCAATTACCCTAAGACTTATTACTGGTGCTCCATGATACATAACAAATGCAGCCTTTCGTAATGACCTAAAAATACAAATAGTAAACGAGCTTGGAAAAAGCCACTATAAAAGTTTCCATTCAAAGTTAACAAACCACATAAACCCCTTCATTTAAAGCATGTCTTCTCTTACATTACCACAAATTCCCCGCTGATTAAAAAGAAACTGGTTTAGAGGTATCCTAAAATAGGAAAAAAAAATTTCTGAGGTTTTGTTAATAAGCTGTCTCCTCTCACGCGATTCATGTTTGTATATACTTTTTTTATATTATCCTTATCACTTATTGTTTTTATTTTGTAAACAAACTGAATATATTGAAATAAAAATAAAAAATTATATTTGTTGTATATTCAATTGTAAATTATTTTATATAAGTACAGAATGTATTTAAGATTATTCAATCACTCATTATTATATTATTTAAATTATTAGATACATTTTTTCGTTATCTATAATTAAATTAAAATATATAATAGAACTCTTAACCCTGTTTCAGATTACGTCTAATGGTGTTAATAACGAACATAAGTCATAATATAACGGTAAGCAAATAAAGTGAAATGAGGAAAAAAGTGTACAATGACTATAATCATACCTGCTTTTCAAAATGATCAAAAAGCTGTTAAAATAACATTTATCCGTAGACGTTTTGATGATGTAGATGTTGGATAGATATACTGTATACCTACTATAATTACTATGCATCGCATATTCGTATTATTATTTAATAATTATAACTATACGTCTATACATAATACATTGAACATTTCGACATTCGTATGCTATAATATAGTATTATATGTGATATATGAGTTACCTATCTGTATAAACTACATATTAAACGGCCTATACTAACTACCAAGGGTGGCCAACTTTAATAGACTTATAATCGACCTCTGAGTTTTCTTGGTTGCCGCGATCGACCAAAAAAAAGAAAAAAAAGCTATTCAATAAACAAAAATATATTTTTATATACACGCGTGTTACACTTTTTTTTTATTTAAAATGTTAACAAGTAATGATAACGTTTAATTTCACAATATTTTACACAACACGTATTTTAATATAATTATTTGATTACAAAAAAAGAAGAGAGTCGTGATCGACCTGTAAGCCACCCCTAGCCTATACGGTTGTACAGGCATAACATTATATAATATATTTAGGTACCTCCCGTGTTTTTACGTACCTACTTACACCGTGCCGAGATAGATTCATTATTCACACATCGCACACATATGGGCACGGACAGACGGTGCTAGAACGCATTAAAAGTGTGAATATATAACGCAATATCGACATGTTACGTATAATATATAATATGCGTACATCGCAAATAATAATAAATATTAAACCTAATATACAGCTAATATTATACACCTAGTGTATACATATAAGATGTTAATATGAGCGTAAACGTTGTTTTTATCGAGAACTCTGCACAGCTAAGGATGTGTTCCCAGGAAGGCGGGTGCGGACGGATGTGTGAGCGTGACCCAAGTGTTGACCACCCTTGGTGTTGGGTAATTTGTCAAAAAAAAAAATTGCCCTCTAGAGGTGTCGTGTCCGAAACTCGTATATAAATATACCAGCGCGGTGGTTCGCGGAAACGTTAATTATTTTAGCCCTCGCAAGATCATATATTATATTATTACTATATCTAATGCCTTGCATATATATATATATATATATATATATATATATATATATATATATATGGCATATGTGTATACAGATATACAGAATTAAATGACATAATGTTTATATATTTCTACAAAATAATATTAATGTATTAACGTTTAGGCAATACCTACACGGCTACACACACATCCATATATATATATATATGTATACACCTATTATGCCAACACGTGCAGCAATCGTACAGTCCACATGCAGCGTGTACGTCCCGTGGAAACATACATCTGTCACATTATACATCGAATTGTTCTACAATTCGAACGATTTATTTTTCTCGTGAAGTCATAATGTCCACACAATAATAAATTATGGTTTTATGCAAAATATGAAATACCCTCCACCGCGATGTTTGGATATGCGAGTAGGTTCAACGTGCGTATACTTGATAATAATTATTTTAGGGTATGTAAATGTGCTGCAGATATACTTATGGGGTGATCCATTTAACGACATTAATTATATAAGACAAAACGCAAACGTTTTTGAAAATATTTCTTTTGCGTAATTTTAAATCGTAACGCTTACGAAACCAACATTTTTTGGAAAAATTGCAGATTAGATTCACTTAAACCTGCAGGGTTTCCCATCCGCTGTGTCGCGAGATTCTTCCATGTCGTATTGTCGTATGACGAACATATTTTTCCGAAGCGGTTGACCCAAACAATTGCAGGTGGGTAAGTAATTCGTTAATGATTATATATATATATTTTTATACTTAACTATCATTATTGAATAATATTATAATACGCAATAGGTGTATTTTACTGATTTACTCTTTGGACGCACATGGGTAACAAAACACATGTTGTTTTATTGTACTTATTTATGACTATATCCTATAGGGTAATAGGGAAACTATAGGAAGATAATATTATATTGACTATTGGCATATTGTATACGTAGGATATTTATAATTAGACGTTTTAGTCTTTTAGGTTACATTCATTCGTTAAATGATACTGTAAAATATTATAATATTTATTTAATATTTTTATAATAAAAACAAAACTATACAAAGGCAGTTTTTTAATTTTATGTGAGGGTGGTGGGGGGAGGGGTAGTTTCAATATTTTCCACAGTGGATAAAATATTTGCGACGTCACTGTGCACACGTACTTGTTGTCTATTTATATGTGTAAAGAGGACGCTAGGTATCTTCTTAACTGAAGAATATTATCTGTGTTTGAATGTTGGTTTTTTATGATAATTAAATTTTATAACAGGTTTTGCGTATATAAAGTAGCTCAATTTAAAAATGCTTCATAACTTCTTAAAAAAATTAACTATTATAAAAAACCCACATGCAAACACTGATAATGTTCTTACTATTAAGTTTCATAAAAGGTTGATTCATTCTAATTTTTAAACTAACGAAGCTTAACGTGATTTACCAAGTGTAAATTTTCTATGTTATGCACTTTTAAGGCAGAAACAACAAATGCGTGTGTAACGTCCTCTTAAATAATGGGACTTTATGATACAATTTTACATTAATTTGAAGATTTCGATTATTAATTATTCACGTTTATTTAAATTGTTCAAATAAACGTTACCTTCATTATACGCCCTCTCTAAGCTAATAAAAACGAAAACCAATTTGTTGTACAGTACATTTTTATACAATAAAAAATAAATAAATTGTTCAGTCAGCTGATTTTTTGAACATTTTGATAAATTTAAATCATAATTCAAACAAGGTTGAGAAGAGTGAAACCCGTGCCCGGGGGTAATACCTTGGGGGCCTACTATTTTGGACTGCCTACCATTAACTTTTTCAGGTAAATGTTAGGAGCACAGATATGTATAATAAAAATGTTGATAGTATATATCTGTGGTTAGGAGTAAAATTTCACGGTAAGTATAATATGATTAGGTCAAATTCTTATTTTTAATTGTTTCTTTAGTATTTAGCTTAAAAAAATTAAGTAGTCCTAAGCCCGAGATCTCTCAAAAATGTCGGACCCGGAGGGAATTTCCCCATTCCCTCTTCTCATCAGACCTGTGTACCTGACTATATTAAATCATACAATTTTTTCTTTGAAAAGTGAATAGTAATGTTCTGTGATCGTAAAAAGCTGTAGGTATCTAATTTTCCCACAATTCATTATACGTACTTATATTAAGCGTAACTATTATCACAGGGATGCTAAAATGATGTACTTAACTATTAAAGCCTTTTATTCAGGTAGTAAAATGCGATCGGTACTGTGCTAATCCAGTGTGGCACTGGGCCTTATTATGTATAATGTAAGTGTAATATTATTGGTGCATGTAAAATTTTAGCTTGAACCAATTTGTTATTATTTTCAAAAATTATTTAACATAAGAGTATAAATACATTTCTAAGACTCCAAAATTCAAAAAATTAGTTCAAATGTTTTATTTTTATCATTTTGATAACAAACGTATGATCATTTTTTTGGTAAATACCTACATAATTTATAAGATTTGTTTTTATTAGGTGCTTCAAAATAATAAATGTATGCGTAATTAAAGTTATTTATTTTTAAATAGTAAGTCATGTTTATTATTCATTAATATTTCACTGTTTTTTGAATTTTTTAGCATGTGTTGCAGATATCAAATTATGTTCATATACTTGTGCATTAATATCGGGAAAGAGTTGAATCCAACTTTTGATAATCATCACTGTGAATATTGTAATTGTATAAAACAATTTTTTATTCTTATTTAAAGTTACCCTTGGCAACACCAGGCCATTGTGAGTGATTTGCAGATAGTTGTTTATATCTTTTTATGGATTACATTATATACTGTAAAGAAATAT
Source organism: Pentalonia nigronervosa (assembly GCA_014851325.1). NCBI lineage: Eukaryota > Metazoa > Arthropoda > Insecta > Hemiptera > Aphididae > Pentalonia > Pentalonia nigronervosa. Next base: position 49,673 of record JACXSJ010001461.1, read on the forward strand.
ACATATGACAAAATAAAAATATAATAAACCAAAATAAATGTATTATAGGTATGTAACGTTTATATACAGATGCTTGATTATTTAAAATTAATAGCATATATTTATAACAAATCCTAAAAAAAATCAATTAACATTTAAAATAACTGGTAAATACCTACCTATCTATATATTACAACTTATTACATAGTTAAAAAATTTCAATATTTGTGATAAAACAAATAGAATAATATGAATACATTATTCTGATTTTTTCATAATGTTCAAGTGTACACCAACTATTACAATTAATAACTTTATCAAACAATTTTTCTTTTTGAAAACTTAAGTTAAGTACCTACTTGATTACTTACATACAATACAACATGTTACACTTCATAATGCTCTCTTATTCTATGATCTTTATAATATTGTTGATTAATCCTACCAATGAATTTTTAAATCACATCCTATAGTTTAAATGTTTTAATATTCTCAATCTAAACTTTAAAGCATGCAAATTTACTTTACTTTTCTGAAAATGTTAATGTACAAAATATACCGATAGAATTGAACTTATAGTTTTTAATTTATAATCATTTAAATTTTGGATAAGTCTATGCCCTGCAAATTTTACACAGTGTTTAATAAGATATTGGTGCACTATTAATTTTCAGTCTCTAACCCACAACATAGCAAATTTGTGTTAAGCAAAACCAATCTAGTGTTGTTAGCTTTAATACTAAAGTGAATAATTGACCTATTATCAAACGTAAAAACATTTTCTATGCTTGTACATAACCTTGTTAATGATATTTTAATTTTTCTGTGAAATAGAAAAGTTTTCAAATTGTAATATTTTACATACTTATAAGTTATAAGTGACAAAAAAACTGAAATATTGTAAAAAAAAGTCAACATAAAATCTTATAATAGGTGAATTCAATATTTCTAACAACACAGATTGATTCAACAGAACATACATTTGTTATGTACACATTGGTCAGACACTATATAAAAATTAATAAAGTTTAAACATAAAAATATTATATTATATTTAATCTGTAAGTCAATTTAAAACTTTTATAAGTTAAAGGAATACACTATGTAAACAAGAATGTTTTTTTAGGAAAGATGACAACAGAGTGACAAAAACAAAAACTTAAGTTCATTAATACAAAGTTCATAAATAAATGTGGCAAATAAAAAATATTGGAACTTGAATAACATTTCATACATATTGTTGCAAATGTTATTTTTAAATACCTATTATAATTTTGTACATATTTTTAATGAACACATTTTCAAAATTAAAAGATTTATCTAATTACCATCACAAAAATCAAGGTCTAGACATGCTTCTGTGGGTAGGTAAATAATTATATCATGTAATAAAAAAAATTTAATATTCATGTTTATTGCAAAATAAAGAACTATTTCAGTCCAAGAACATAATTTATAAATTGTATAAAGCTCATTATTATTGGTCCCCAAGCTACAAACCAACGTAACCAATCCAATAGTTGGCCATATAAAACATGAGGTTTTTCCCATCTGAAAAATTAAATAGTTAAGGATAAGTAGATATTATATCAAAATGTAGGACATAGGTACAATACCTAAATTTTAACATTTACATAAATGAATTATCATTTATCAAAATATAACTAATTTCAATTTGATAGGTACTGATTATTTCAAATGAACATTATATTATATGTAATTTGAAATATAATTTAAAAGTAATTGAAGATTTTACTTAGAAATTATTAAAATTTTATAAATTTTATATAAATAAATTGTTAGTTTTTAATTGCTTAATTAATTACAATTAGTACACCATAAAAATCAGGACTTTGAATTTAAATCAACTCGATACCCTAAAGACACTCAAAAATTGGTTCCTAAAATGAAATATTTAATACCAGTTTTGCAAAATAATTATTCAAAATCTTTCTACGTAGAAATTGATTTTTGGCAGTCAGTAGTAAATTTTTTTGATTTAAGAAATTTATTAACATTAAATAGATATCAAAGAAAATCTGAATAACAGAGAAAATACAAATTTTTAATAATATTAATCATTAAACTATACATTTTTTTAAGCATAAATTACAATTGAAACATGAGGTATTAAGGCCGGTTTTCAATACTCAAATTAATGATAAGAAATTAAGAGCCCAAACTGCAAATCAGAATTCAACTATTCAGGTTCAAACCCTTGGTAAAAAATAAATACCTAATTTAGTAGTAAAAACATTCTATTGATTTCAATATTAAAGTCATTAGTATCATTGAATTATAGAATTAATTACCTTAAAATCTAAACACAAATTTATATTTTAATAATTTTATAAGTAAGATGCAGCTGCTGATCTTCACTTTTGATAACTGTTTTGTACAAATATGAGAATTCAATAAATATTGATAAATAAATGATAAATTGAGTACCAAATTGTATAAGATGAAAGTATTTTTAATCTTTTGAATGATAAACTCAGTTATTTATATAATCATACCAGAAATTTAAAATGAATAAATCATTACAGATTAATTATTTAAAATAGATAAATTCTAAAACACAATTAGTTTTCCTATATTAATGTTACATTTTCTATAAACTGTTAACATTCTGTTAAAAATATATACTATTTAGTGATGTTAATTAATAAACAATGGGATTTTATTCAAAAATAATATGCTTATGCTTCCATAGATGATGATGTCGATTTAATAAAACTATCTTATACTGTAACTAATACTATACTTTTTCTTCTTAAAATATTTCAACTTAAATATCTTTATAATATAAAGGATACGGATTACGAAACATTCTTTTCAAATCAACTTTCTCCTTACAATACGGACATGTTTGTTTTTTGCCAACAATACACCATCCTCGAATACAAAATTCATGAAATCTATAAATGTAAAAATATAATTTTTTGATTATAATTTTATTTAAAATACAAATATAATAATTATTAAATAATTTTTAAAAATCTTACGTATGATCACATGTTAATTGAAAAGTAGATTCAATTATACCTTCTTCACCAGCATTCACTAATAATTTGTTACCACAAACAGCACAAATATTTTTATCCAAACTTCTAGTTGGCATTCCTTGAGGTGTATAATACTAATAATAGCAATATAACAATAAATAAATAAATAATAATAGTTTGGTGGTAAGATAATTTATCAATTGTCTATAACTATTACTAATAACATTTTTTAATATTAGAAAAAAATTGATATGTGACTATCTGATTTATCTTTGTCATTTATTGCTTATGTTTTATAATCTAAAGCATATATAAGGAATTTATGAGATTATTAATAATAAGCTTTTCCTTGTAAAATAATTTTTCAGCTAAGTAATTTAAATAAATAAAATATTATATGCAAGATGCAAAGTATATTATGTTATTAAACAATTTTTTTATAAATTTAAAAACTCTTACTCCCAAGTGTGCAGCCATTTTAGATGCACATATCTCAGCTATATCTTGTCCTAAGACACCAAAATACAACCCATAGTACATAATTATCAATCCATAATCCATCCATATAGCTGGGTTAACATTGAATACAACACTGATGCCAAAGAATGCAGCAACCATGATAAAGTATCCAAAAATACCAAGTACGTAAGTTAGTTTGTAGTTGAAATAGAACCATTTATACACCAATCTGGATAACATTTATGCCATCACACTATATACAACATGATGTATTATTTTATATAAATGCTCGCCTTAGCGATAAATATGACAAGCTAAGGGCGCCCTCAATGGTTGTAATATGACAGTAAAAACCCAAATGTTGGTACCAAAATATTTTAAAAATATAATAGTTATTTTGATTATGCATTCAAGAATGTAAAATAAAAATATTTTTAATATTGACTTTAGTTATTTTGTTTTTGATTCAATGGAGATTAGTAATTTAGGGATGGAAGTTAACCTTAATTTTTGTACAAAATTCAATGATTTTCAAGAGGCACCCATATGACAGACATAAAAAAACATACCTAGGTGTTGATCCTTGTAAAGGTTTTTCTAAAGCTTTTCGTACCACAAATCCTGTGATCAATGAAAATAATGTCCAAAATACAATAAACCTCCAATATGACATACGAAGAGACATTATGAATGGTATTAACCATAAGGCTAAAGATGTCACAACCTAAAAAATTAATCAGTCAGCCAAAGAGAACATAATATAAATGTTCAAAATAAAATTTACTTGAAATGATTTGAAATGTCTTCTTTTCCATTCTAATAATACAATTTGTGCAACAATCATGGTAATCATTAAAATTATCAACATCTCAGCATGCATTGACTCATGGCCTTTATGTAATTCATGTAATTTCCGATGCTCTTCTCTAAGAATTAAAATATTACATAATACATTAAAAAAAAATTACATATTAATACATAAAAATTCTTTATTCAAGAAAAAAAATACAATTTATTTATTTAATAATTTTAAGTTTGGTTTTCGAACTAACAAAATGTTCTATTTGGTAGATATCTATTTAAGTATGTTGAGGTATTATTATTTATTTATATTTTATTAAATTAACAAAACTATTTTTTAATTTTATGATTACCTAGTTAGAATAATAATATAATGTAGATCTCAAAACTATTATTAAATTTGGAATTTTTATTTATATTTCTGTGACTAAAAATCTTATCAACTGGTTGATACTGTTGTATTTTTTAAAAATTATATATTTTTGACCCATGATGAACCATGATTATGATAAAAAGTAGTAAATACCACATATAAGTATCTATTAAATCTAATGATTTGTGTAACTAAAATACATCACATACATTTTATTTAAAATTAATGTACAGTATTACATTGATATGTGCATACCTCATTTGTTCTTCTCGGGTCAAAATTCTTGTGACATTTTCTACCGGTTCAATCTATGATGAAAATATTTATCAATAATATTTTATAATTGCATACTTAATTATATGATCATCATTATGGTTTAAATTAAACTCACAGCCAACCCCGTGATATTTATATCATCCATTTCTGTATTTTGACTTATGTTAACTGATACTCAACTAATATTTAAGAAATTTCTAGCAATACTGTTAACACATTGTTGAATGTATTTAAATCATTGAATATCAGTTGACTATATCTAAAAGAAAACAGTGAAATAAATAACATTAAATAATAATAATATATAAATTAGTTTTATACTAAATAAAAACACAGACCGTATAATGTATAATACAACATTCCATATGAATTACATTTACCTTCAAAAAAAAATATTGAACCTAATTTAATAAAGACAATCGTCTTAAAAATGATGATGGGTAAATTGAAGAAGATTCGACTAAATTGTTTTAAGTGAATTTATTTTTACAACTTGTTAAAAAAACATCACAGCAACAATACTGTTATAGCAATGTAGCATATTTTTTCCAGATAGTCAACGGACTATGGTCTATCAATATTTACCTTTTATAAATAATAGCAATTAATTATCTAAATAAAAAAAAAGTATCTTCTTAATGTATAGTGATAAAAGATGAATTAATACGTGTACGAAATATCGTAAACTTTGCAAACCACAATTTTTAAATAAAAATAATAATTACTCTTACTATTTAATTTTTTATGTTTAATAACTTCTAATCATTAATCAATATTTTTTATTATCTATTGTAAATGGGGTTCAATCACATTCTTCTATGAACAAGTTGTCCTACACGTTACATTTTGTATTTTTGCGTAATATAATTTATTTATTTATTGTTTTGTAAACGCCAATAGGAAATTTTACGTTTATAATATAAATAATAGTTTTTAATAATACACAGTAATACAGAACATATAACAAAGACAACTCAATATAAATTAAATTAAATGGTAATATACTACAGCACTTTTATCCAATACATTTATTTAAATATTAAAATCGAAATGAAATATATTTAAATTTTGAAATATTTGATGTAGGGGTTAATGGTTGTGTCCAGAAAATATATTGTGGGTTGGTATTTTGAAGAGGAAGTGATTTCTAAGAAGAAGAAAGGGATACGAAAACTTGTATCGAAGAGATCAGGAATATGATGTCTCGTAGGAGTAAGATTAAAAAGTGTTTGTAAGCATCTTGTTGACGAGTTGATAGTAATGGTATTTTCAACATAAATAATACGTATTAAGGAATAATCATGTGAAGGGTGTACTTTCTTGTGAAGAAGTAAGAAAGTAACCTATTTTTGACACGCTCTAGTCTTAATTCATCTTTAGCCAAGTAAGTATGTCATACTACCTTTCTAAATTCTAATATTGAACGTACTTACCTACTACAATAAAAACAAACATACTTTTTTTATATAACAAGAAATATCATGTCCAGAGACAACGAGCAGAAGAAAACTGTATAGGGTTGCGCTTAATAAATCCTATGACTTTTAAACCTTTATCTGCGGTGATATTTATATGATGCTCGAAGTTCAATGATAGAGTATAATCAATATAATGTATATCAAGATCTTTATAAAGGAAAACACGGTTAAGAGTGGTGCCAGGTTACTATTAAGAATAGTTGTGGTCAATGGGAGATTAGGAGACTGCTGTCTAAAAAATAATCATAACATAGCATTTATTTATGTTAAATACTGTACCAATACTGTGCGCCCAACTTGCAAAAATATTGAGTTCAGAATGGAGGATAAGACATTGATTAGAATTATCAATTTTAAGGAAAATTGTTATGTCATCAGCAGAAAAAAGAAATTTAGCTTTTTTGATCCACTTAGTAATTAAGTTAACAAAATGAATAAATAGAAGAAGACTAAGGTGACCTCCTTGAGGGACTCCAGGTAGTATCACAGATAAGTCGGAAACAGCATTTTCAATTTTAATCAAATTTTAATCGTTGATTTTTTTTGTATATATTATTATTTATAAATATTAACTTAGTTAATGAAACTCAATTATTTATAATAATTTACCGCGTATTTATTAATATCATTACTACTTTGTTAAAGACTACAGTTTTTATTGTTATACACAATGATCTATTTAAGTGTCTAGGTACACTCATTATTTTAAAAAGTTTCAATTTTATTTTTTTTCAAATATTTTTTTTTATATTATTTAATGTCCTTTCAAAACAGTATTTCTGAAAAAAAGATTATATTTATACTATTTTGTTAAAAGTTTTTACTTTTTTGAATAACACCATATATCTTTAATTTCATATCTCAAAACAGAATATTATTCGTTGTATTTCAATCTATATAGATCTAATTTTTGACACAACTATATAGTTCATTAGTTATAACTTATAAGTATTTAAAGTTTAGATGAACAAAGTTGAATGGTACAAGGGTACGCCCGCAAAATATTTTCGACTATTCCCTTAATTTAAACTTTAAATGCTTATAAACAGGACTCATAACTTGTAGCTCAAAAAAAGTTTAATTAAGTGCTATCCTATGCTCTTAAAAACATTCATATAGGCGCTTAAATATGGACTAAAAATATATAAAATGCCAAAAAAAAGTAGTTATTTTAAAAAATGTAATATTATTTATTATTTTATTAAGTAAGAAAAAAGATCATCATTGAGTAATAATCTGTTTTTAAAATAAACTTGTCTATTGATTTTTTTTTTTATGTAAATATATCGGAATACCTAGAAACTTTAAAAGTAAAATTCGAATTACGGAGTTGAAGCAGACGACACATTTTGTTCGCGAACACGCGATATCACGTAATAATGTAATATAATAAAAACGAGTAACGACAAAAATCCAGTGATTACAATTTAATAATTTTATGTAGACTAGGCATAAACTAATACTTCGTTTTCTTCGAATAGATACGATATATATGAAGATATTGAAGACTATATATAATATATAAATTATTCTTTGTTTTTTCTTTGTTCTGAATACTATAGGTATTGAAATAGCCTAAACACACAAAAAAATCAAAATAACATTTAAAGGGTACTGAAATAACGCTTAATATACAAAAACAGCAAAATAGCACTTAACTTCAAATATGCAAAACTTTCAAATATTGCTTCGTGGTTTACTGAAAAAAAATGTATAACTCACATAGGTATCTCTAAGACCGCTCAATAAAAATATGCAAATACTATAATTAATGAGCCCTGCTTATAAGTTATAACTAATAAACTATTACTTGTCCAAAATTTGATCTATAAGAATTGAAATACTCCGGATAATATCCTAGCCTGCTTCGGAATATGAAATTAAAAATCTATGGTGTCATTCCAAAAAGCAAAAAAACTTAAAAAATGATAATCTTAAAAAACAATAAAAAATATTAATTTGTTTCAGTTATGTTGTTTTGAAATGACTTCAAATTATTTAAATAGAATATTTTTAAAATACATTTTTTCAAAGTTAAAACTTTTTGAAATAATGAGTAAAGACACTTAAATGGATTACCTGATATAATATATTTGTATGAATTCTGTTGGCGTTTTGTATTTACTATTATATAATAAAATAATAATAGTAAGTACCTATACTTGACGTCTGTACTAAATAGATATACCCTTAATACGTTTATAAATATCACATTTGTATAAGCTTTTTTGAACGCATTAAAATACTTTTTACTTTGTAATACTTTTATTTTAGATTTTGAGCGGAACGATGAGCCGATAATGTATTGAATTTAGAACCATGTGTTTTTAATTTTTTTTTTTTGTATCGATTAGTGGTTTAAATAAATAAATAATGTTTCAATTTACAACTTCAGTATCTTTTTTAGTGTGAAAATTGATACTTTTGAGAGATCAAAATTTAAAATTCACAATGTTTTTAAAAGCGTTGGAAAAAACAAAACATAAATTAAGAAAAAACGGGAATTTTTACTTAATTTAAAACCAGTTTTTAACAAAGTTAATTTTATTTTTTTGACTTAAATAAAGTTTATTTTAAATCATGGAGTGATGCTATAAACAATCAAATACTGTAAATAATTCATATAAAAATAAATTGTAATCATAATATAATAATTCATTCATATAAATAAATAAATGATCATTTATATTTTATAGTACCTATTTGAAAATTTTAAATAATTAAATAATTTGTGATTGGTATTTGACATTAAACTCCGTGTTACCATGAGCTATCTTAGGTTAAGCTTTTATAAGGCAAAACAATAATATTTGATTTAGAATTGTATTTTGTTTTAAGCCAAAGATTGGGATAAATTTTAAATTACAAACAAAAAAAAAAAAATTAAATACAATTGAATATTTTAATGTAAAATCAAAAAATAATCAGAGATTTATTAAAGATAGCAGGCAATACCTAGTATAAAAACGGATAAGTTTGTACTTAAATAATGAACTTTAAAATGAGAGTGGAAAAAATTGTAAGAGCAGATCCGTGGGTAAGTCTTAGTTAAAATTATTTTGAGAAGCAAAAATGGTTTAACAATTTGTTGTACTGAAAGCTAAAGACTATAGTCAATTTTCAGTTACAAATCAAAAATACGGAATCTATTTAAAAGTATTTGAAAATTTTTTTTTGGATTACTCTTCACTCCCGATAACTAGCATATAGATAAAAAAAAATTTCTGTCAAAACCCTTGATACTGTAATACAAGCTTGTTTATAAACAACAAATCTTGTTTAATCGGTGTCTATAGTTCAATAAACAATACAATTTTAAAAATATTTTGACAATTTTTGAACTAATTGTAGGCCTATGAAATTTTTAGTTTTTTCAATTTTTTTTTTTAAATATTGATAAAAAAAATTTCGTTGGATAAAATTTCTCAACAATTTAATATAAGAGATTGTTCATAAGTTATTAAAATAGTAGATCAAAAATAATAAAAATATATTAGCACAATTTTTTTTAAGTATTTAAACTTCAAATTTTGACCGAAATTCATCTCAAACATTTGCAAATTATTTTGTAGTTAAAAAAAATTATAAAATATTCAGTTTTTATAACTACGAATTGAAAATTCAAAAAAAAAAAATGCTTTTTGTAAGTTGTTCTAAACGCAGTTTTAAATTTGAGATACCAATACGCCCTTTTTTAAGTATTTAAAGTTCAAATTTTTACTGAATTCATCAAAATCTCGAATATTTACAAATTATTTGATATTTAAACATGTATAAAATTATTAATTATTATAGTTAATAATTGAAAATTTAAAACAAGGTTTTTCGGAATTATTTATAATAGTGTAACCAAAAAATCAAAAAAATATTTTAAAAAAATAATTGTTTATAGACATTTTAAGTTGAAATTTGGACGAAATTAGATATTTAAATGAAGAATAACAATGTTATTTATTTCGTTGTAATTTAAAAATATTTTTAAGGGTTCTTGAAACTTTTAAAGTATATTATTATATTTTATACACTTAATTAATTTTTCATATCCAATGTTTTCTGCAAAAATGAATTCAACTTACTGTATTATTAATAGTAATAAAATTAATTATTTTTATAGCAATAATATCTTAAAATAGGTACACTTAGTTATGTAAGCTGATTGACCGTCTTCGCTCAGAATCGTTTTTTGTATATATTGGTGTATATCATTGAACACAAATTTAACATATCCATAAAAGTGACCTACTTGATATTTACTATACAGCAGAGCGGTACCCACTTGCCGACCTTTTTTTTTTACTGAGTGGGGGGATTTCCCCCATACCATAACGTTGTATCCGCCTTGCCAATAGTATTGTTATAATGATACATTTTAAAAGTTTTGAGTACCTTTGAATAATATTTTTAAATTACAACAAAATACCTAAAATTGTTATTCTTTGTTTAAATATCTAATTGCGTATAAATTTAAACTTACAATATCTTTTTTTTTTTTTTAACACATCTTTTTCTCTTTATTTTTAAATATTACGATCTATACATAGTTTGCACAATAAGTAATAAGTATGAAGATAAGAGTAAAATTTGGGAGTGAGTAATTACATAGTAGGAAGTCTCACATACACCTATGACTTAATATTAAAAAAAAAACAAAAAAAAAAAAATTTTTTTTTTGAATTTAAATTTACATTAAAATTTATATTATTTACATAGATGTTTACATTGAGTACACGATTTATACAGTTTTTAAATCACGGCACCAGTTCCTTTTAAGTCTTCTCGGCGGGTTCCCGGGTAATGCTGGTAAGGCCAAATCCCTGATAAGCTGGTTGGGGTTGGATTGGAGTTTCGAGTGGAGGCGTTTGTAGAATAGAGTGGCAGTATCATTGATAGAGCGGATTTTGAGATCAGAGTTAATAGTGTTATTGGAGACATACCAGGGTGCTCCTGTAATTAGGCGACAGCAGATATTTTAAAAGGCTTGGATGGTTTTTTTGTTAGATTTTTTGGCAGAACCCCATATTACTACCCCGTATGCCAAAGTGGTTGTATGAGAGTTTTGTATAATAATATTTTAATGTTTAGTGTTAGGTTTGAGCGCAGAAGTGGCCTTAGTAGGTGCAGTCTTGAATTCAGCTTTTTGCTTGTATACTTGAGATGAGCTGACCATGTTAGTCGTCTGTCGAATAACAAGCCAAGATATTTCACATCGTTTGAATGAGGGATCATAATGTTATTCATTGTTACCGGAGGACAGTAATGAGGTCTAAGAGAAAAGGTAATAAAGGAAGACTTTGTTTCGTTTATTTTTATTCTCCATTTAACGAACCATTGAGAGAGGGTATCAATGTGCGACTGTAGTTGGAGACTTGCAGTGATATGATCTGTGGCTGTAGAGAGGATTGCGGTATCGTCTGCATAGGTTCCGAGGATTGTATTTTCAGATGTGGGCAGATCAGATGTATTGATAGTGAATAGAAAAGGTGCGATGTCACTGCCTTGAGGGACTCCAGCAGTAATAGGAAATTGTTTCGAGTGTTCGAGGTTGTGGCGGACCTTGAATGTGCGGTTGTCTAGATATGATTTTAATATTAGGTAGTAAGGGGCAGGAAAAATGGTTTTTAACTTGAAAAGTAGCCCATCATGCCAGACAGTGTCGAATGCTTTGGCTACGTCCAAAAATACTCCGGCACAGTATTTTTTGGTTTCCAAAGCAGTTGAGATTGCGTCCGTGGTCCGGTGTAACTGGTGGATTGTGGAGTGGTTTGTGCGAAAGCCGAATTGGAAGTTGGGTATGTTTTTATTTTCTGTAGTTATATGAGAGAGGCGCTTTAGTAGTATTTTACCTAGAACTGGTAGATGACTTATGGGCCGGTACGAGGATGTGTGATCAGGTGATTTACCAGGTTTAAGAATTGTCACAATAACTGACGACTTCCAAGTTGTTGGAAAATAAGATAGACGTAGTATAGCATTATAAATATGAGTGAGAAGGATTATTGTTTTTGCAGGAAGATTTTTGATTATTTGGTTGGTTATAAGATCATGACTAGGAGATTTTCTGTTGGCCAGTTTTTTAATTATATTACTTATTTCAGTTGGTGAGGTTGGTTTGGCTGGCGGTGCCATGGGTAATGGGGAGTAGAGTGATTCAGTGACCGCCTCTAGGTGCAGAGGTGGTGGTAAGATTGAGTGTGGAACGAATACTGTTGATAGCTCTTCAGTGTGTCTGCTTTTTCCTTGTCAGTGGAAGCTAGAGAGTTGTTTGGTCGGCGAAGAGGAGGCGTAGTTTCCTTTAGTCGAAGAATAGATTTAGTTTTGCGCCAGAGAGAGCCATTTTTCAGCGATAGATTTTGTAGATAATTTTTATATGAGTCATTTTTGTGTATTTTAATAGTGATTTAAGTTTATTTGAAAGCATGTTGTATCTTGTCTTATCGTCTGGGTAGTGGGTTCGCTGCCAAGTAGACCTTGCTCGGCGTTTTTCAGCTAATAGTTACCTTAGCTCTAGGGTTAAGTTGTTTGTTGGGCTCTTGCTTGGACTCAGTGTTGAGGAGTCTTTAGCTGCATTTTGTATATTGTTGGTAAGTAAATTGATTGCGCCGTCAATGTCCGCTGAAGACTTTAACTTAATATTAAGTATAGTTTTTTTGGAAATTATATCTCTGAATGTGTTCCAGTTTGTGATTCCAGGAGTGAGGGTTGGTCGAATTTGTTTCAATGGTGGTTGTGCTCCTATATGAAGAAGAACTGGGGTATGATCAAACGCTGGGTCGTTTAGATTTGTAATGTGTGTGATAAAAAGATTTGGCATGCTATAAATGAAGAAATCAATGATGTCTGGATAACGGTTAGCATGAGTTGGCCAATAAGTGGGATTGGTGCTTTATAATACTTTGAGATGTTTTTGTGTAATGAGGTTGTATAGCGCGCGGTCCCTGGTGTTAGTGGAATTGCTCCAGGTTTGATGTTTGGCATTGAAATCAGCGCCTATAATATAGCTATGACTGAGAGATTGAAGAAGAATGGTAAGTTCAGGTATAGGAAATGGTATTCCTGGGGGGAAGTAGCAGGATGCTATAGATATAGGTACCGAATTTATTTTTAAGGTTGTACTAGCTGATTGCATGTTGATGCTCCTATGTGATGACAGAGAGGAGTGTTCAATTAGGTTGGAGATTATAAGTGCAGCTCCACCATGCGCCGTTCCGTCTGGGTGATCTGCTCTAATTATTTCATATCTGTATATTTTGAGCACAGCAGATTTTGTAAGGTGGGTTTCAGAAATAAGTGCGATTTCGATTTTTTTTTCATAGAGTACGATTTGGAGTTCATTTAGGTGTTGAAGGATACCGTTGGCGTTCCATAAAAATATGGCAAGTGGTTTTGTGTTATTAGTTGACATTTTTAATGAGTTTTTCTATGACAGTGGTAAGAAGTGACACAAGTGGATTAATTAGAGCTTTTAGTTCAATTATAAATGAAGAGAGTTGAGTTGTAAGGTCTTGGTTATGATTTGAGTTGTTGGTTTGGGGGTGAGGAGAAGATTCTTTATTCAGTGGAGGAAAACTCTGCGAGTAAGTTGGACGATGAAGATCATGGTTAATGCCTTTTGAAGTTTGTTGATTATTATTCCTGGTGTTGTTTTTAGATTGTGCTAATTTTTTTTTCAAGTCAATATGAGTTTTGCACCCTTTATAGTTAGCCGGATGACTACCGTTGCATAAAGCACAATTAGCAGGGGTGCTCCGGTCTTTAGTACATTCTATTGATTCGTGTTCTAAGCCACATTTAACACAACGAGGAGTGTGATTGCAGTATTTGCGAGTGTGGCCGTACGACTGGCAACGATGGCATTGAGGAATGTCTTTTTTTGGGTGGGCAGGTTCGATTTTGACTTTAGTGTAGCATAGTGATGTAATTTTAAAGATGTCAAAGTTGGTTGGTCCTGGTTCTAAGTCAATAAAGAAAATTGGTAGGGGAGTCTTAGTTAGCTTATGAGTAACTGGCATAATATTTCTGGTGTAGTAACCGTTTTTTAATAGTTCATCTTTGATAGTGGATATATGGATAGTAGGATGTAAGTTTCTAATTACTGCACGATAGGGTTTTAATTCTTTTGGTTGATACGAGTGAAATGAAACATTATTTTCCTTGAGATATTTGATCACTGTTCTATACGAGTCAGAACTATATGTTTGTAGTTTAAGATCTTTTGTAGAACTTTTACAATCAAAACCTGAGTTGTCGATTAATTCTTTTATTTTAATGCAAAAGTTGTTGAAATTTAATTGCGCTTGTATGAAGATAGGAGGTGGCTTAGAAGTTTGATTAGTTTTTCCAGAAATTTGCTCAGTTGTGTTGTCCATTGGGTCGTCTTCAATAATGGGTGCGATCGGGGAAAATCGATTTGGTGAATTGAATATATTTGAATCAGTTTTTTTTGAGACAGGTGAGATTTCATTAGGAGATCTGATACATTTGTTGTTTGATTCGACTGTTTGCCATATGTCGGGATCGAAATCAGATAGCGATGTATCGCCTGTAGAGGCTTTTATTGCTTTTGTTAATTTTGAAGGTGGGATTGTTTTCTTGGGTAATGACTTGCCGGTGGTAGCCATAATGAGTACAGGTATCATTATAGCAGTGTGAGCGACTGCGATAGTAGGTGACCTTGGGGCCTATGCCGGTGTGGCGACACCGGTGTTATATAGTGGACTTTGTACGATACGATAAGATTATTTTATAATACATACCAGCTAAAGCGATGCGGTAAAACTTGACTATAATGCTATCGATAGCAATAAAACGGTGTGCGTAAATAAATGTGTAGTCTCGACGACGTCTGAACACAAACTGAACTAACAATATCTATAAAAAAAATTGTGTTTATATATTTTTAAGTTACAGTATGAACTAGTTGCTTATGAAAAACCATATATTGAATTTACTGCAATTCTTAGCTATAATTATTGAACATTTTATATATTTTTAACTACAAATTTATTTGCGAATTTTCGTGGTTTTAACTATTTTAACTTAAAAAATATCAAAATATTTTGGCAAATATAGCCCTATTATCAATCGATAATTGATATATTATAGCCCATAGGCACCTATGTATCAGTTCAAATCTTAATTTATGATTTATGATAGCCAATAGGCATTAGGTTTTTAGTTTTAAATCAATTTTATAGTGTATTTTTTTTCTGAATCCAGTAAAAACTAAAAAGAATTTCCCAAAACGTTCATACCGTATAGTCTTTTAATAATCATCAGATCATACTTTGAGTTCAGATGCTAACTGAATTGTCTGAGTTAAACAAAATCATGATTAAGTACATAAAGTGGAAATCTAATAAAATTTTAGGGGGCTTATATTTTTAACATTGATGTGTGTAGGAGGGCTTCGATTCTACACAGTTTAAAAGCTGTTTTTTGTGGTGGGAGGGGCGTTGAGCCCCCTGAAGATAATACACAATTATGTACAGTAACACACACACACACACATATATATATATATATATATAGTTTTATATATAATGTACATATCTATAACCTCGATTAAAATAGTCGAAAATAATTTCATCAGTTAGCAATCTAATTGATACTACATATCTGTGAGGTAATAATAATAGTACAAGGTCTATGGAGGTATCACAGAATAGATTAAATAATATGATAGTAATATAACTGTGATATCACTCACTGATAAATAAAACATGTAAATATGATAAGAATCTCGGATATCTGTCATCCATAATAAAAATGTATTCCAACAACATGTGCGATGACTGACGAGATATCACATTATGGCTGTATTATTCTATATTAATATAATAAATTATGGTATTTAATAATTAATAATTAGAAATACGTTAAAATTACATTTTTAAGTATTAAAAAAAAACATTTTCTACAAATATTTATTTAAAAAAGACATGTAAATATGTCTTTGGCACCATCTTTGAAATGGGAATCTTTAAATCTATCTGAACCTGTTCTAAAAACAATCAAAGAACATTTCAAATTTAAATGCATGACACCAATTCAGGTAATAGTGTGAAACATATTAAAAAATTATTAACTATATACATGATTAATAAATAAAAAAATATTGTTTTAGGTTGAATCTATAAAGAATTTTTTAGAGAAAAAAAAAGATGTTGCTGCAGAAGCAGTCACTGGTAGTGGGAAAACATTGGCATTTTTAGTTCCAATGCTAGAATTGATTTTAGTAGGTTTTACTTTTCATGTTTCTAAAAGAATATATTATATGTACCTATATTATGATACTTATGTAAATGTGTGATTAGAAACGCAGTGATCCTTTAAAAAAACATGAAGTAGGAGGGCTCATAATATCTCCTACTCGAGAATTAGCTACTCAAACTAGTCATGTTTTGGCCGAATTTTTGATGAATATTGAAGGTATTACACAGATGTTAACTTTAGGCGGCAATCCAATAGAAACTGATGTCAAAGCATTTAATAAAAATGGAGCGAATATTCTTGTGGCTACTCCTGGACGACTAGAAGATTTATTAACTAGAAAGATACCCAATTTTCATTTACACAAATCACTTAAATCATTGGTAAGAAATTGAATTTTTGCTTTTATTTGAACAATTGAATTATTTTTAATTTATTAATAGGAAATGCTAGTGTTAGATGAAGCTGATAAGCTACTAGAATTAGGTTTTGAAAAGCCTATAAATACTATTTTACAATATTTGCCTACGCAAAGAAGAACTGGATTGTTTTCAGCCACTCAAACCAAACAGGTAGCAATGCTTGTTAAAGCAGGACTCAGAAATCCTATCATGGTTATTGTCAAGGAAAAACATTGTTTAAACCCAAAAAGGTATTTTATAATATTATTTAATCATCTATTATGATAATAAGTTATTATTTATTTTTTAGCAATCAAATTGAATCTATATCTACTCCTTTAGCATTAAAAAATTACTATACAATATGTGATGCTGATAAAAAGTTAGCATTTTTAGTAACGTTTTTAAAAACAAATGGATTAAATTCAAAATATATATTGTTTTTATCAACATGTGCCTGTGTTGAATACTTTTCAATAATTTTAAGAAGGTAAATATTAATTAATACTGTTTGTACTTTATGTCATTATATACACAATTCCTTTAAGATTTTACAGTTTTTATTTTTGTAATTTACAGTTTGATTCCTGAAATAAATCTATTCAGCTTACATGGAAAAATGAATAATAAACGTTACAAAATATTTGAATTATTTTGGAAAGCTGATAGAGGTAAATACTAATATTGTTAACACAATTTTCACTTAAGTAGATACTAAAGTTCATTTACAATGTACTTTAAAACCTAGCAAGATCAGCATAGTTATTTTTAATAGATTAATCATTTACCGATATATTTGACATCTGGTTCATTGCTTAATAATTTTTTCAATATTTTTTTCTGTGAACTGTACATTTAAATACATTTCATTAAATATTAAAATTTAATACATAACATTAGGTATTTTGCTAATGACTTGTTCATAGTGATCACAGATATCAAACAAAAGTTTAATCTCTCATTGACATATTTTTAACAGTGTTCATTAAAACTTTAGTTTCTGTTGTTGAAATCTCTTAAAAAAAAATTTAAAAATAGGTTGATTTAATATTTTTTTTCTGTTATTTACATATAAAATGCATATATTTTAGGTATTTTGATATGTACGGATGTAATGGCCCGTGGTGTTGATATACCTGAAGTGAATTGGGTGATTCAATATGATCCTCCTAATAATGCCTCTTCTTTTGTACATCGTGCTGGTCGAACAGCTCGAGTAGGTAAAAGTGGATCTTCGTTAGTTATGTTGATGCCAAATGAAGATGCTTACATACATTTTATTTATTCAAATCAAAAGGTAAATATATTAATGGAACTAATCTTATAAAATATGTGTTACAATATCATATATATAAATGTTCTTAGGTAATATTGGAATTAATGCCTGAATTAGAAGTTGAAAATTTGGATCTTATAGTAGAAAAAGTTAGAAAGCGTCAACTCAAAGATAGAACAATATTTGATAAAGCTAATAAAGCATTTGTATCTTACATTCAAGCTTATTCAAAACACGAATGTCATTTACTATTACGTATAAAAGGTAATTTATCTTAGTGACTGATGCTTTATTAGAAATAAGATGATGACCAAAGTTACTATAAATACTTTTTTCTTACTATTGACTGTGGCATATTACATGTAATGTAAACATTCTGTGTAACACAATGGTGTTATATTCGCAATCATGAAATACAAATACACGTGTAGATGGAAGTGCTTCAGAGTAAACTGATAGCCCAATGGATTTGAGTATATTTAATGTGTATTGGATTTGAATACCATGCGTGTTTTTATATTTCTTCTAAATTCTAATACATCTTTTATAACTGACTTATGGTTGGCAGTTTATATATAATAAAAATTTGTGATTTTAGTCGTTGTTTTATTTTGTTTAAAGTATAAAATAAATAATTATTATAAACTGTAAAATCTAATTTCTATAAAGTTTTCAGTTTTTAATATTTGTATAATTTAAAATGCATTTATTTTAAATTGTATTGAAAATAAATTGTTGTTTATATAAATTTGTGACTTACAGATTTAGAATTTGGTAAACTTGCAACAGGTTTTGGTCTTTTAAGACTTCCAAAAATGCCAGAATTAAAAAATAAGGTTATTAGTGATTTTATTCCTGTTGATATCGATTTCAATTCTATTAAATATCAGTAAGTTGTTTACAGAAGACTATCCTTTGTATATATTTTATATGATAATATATTTATATACTTTGAATTAGAAATAATGAGAGGGAAGAGTCACGGCAAAAGAAGTTACAAAATTACATGGAAACTGGAGTTTGGCTTGGTCAAATGAAACATAAAAAAGGGTTAAAACAAACTGTTGCATGGTCTGATGCCAAACAGAAAAAACTCGAAAGAAGAGAAAAACGCAAAAAGAAAAAAGAATTACGAAAACAAATGGAGTTAGAAGGAAAAGCTAAAGCAAAAATAAAACGAGAACAAGTCTTCAGTCAAGATGAATTGAACGATTTAGCTAAAGATATTGCCTTAATGAAAAAATTTAAAAATAAAAAGGTAATTTTTAATCATTTCAATTAATAAATAAAATTGTGTGATTGTAATAAAAACGGTAAATAATGATTTAACTTAACTTAAGCCTTTTTAAAAAGAAAACAAATTCATATTTGTTTGATTAAAAAAAAACCTCTAAACTACATTCTGCTCAACTTAAGAAAAATACTTGGTGACAAACAGTTTTCGTCAGACGGCTGTTAAGCGAAAGCCAAGCATTTCCTCCACTAAGTGAGTCATATGTACATCTGTCTATGTACATCTAGTTGAATCACACCTCTATCTATAAGTCAGCTGCTGAGTATGTTTCTTTAGTTGAATAGTGTATAGTATATATTTAAAATATACTGCTTAAAAATACATAATAAAATTTAGTAAAAATTGTATGAGACTAAAATATATTTTAACTCATTAATACAAAAATTATCCAGTCCAAAGATTCAAAAGATGTTTTAAAAACTACAAATCGGCATAAGTTGTTATTAAATGTTTTTGTATTTTATGCTTCTTTCATTTTAGATACCTGCTTTAATGTGTGTTATAATGGTGATGCCATTTTAATAACAATTATCCTAGTTTTTAAAATCATATTCATTTGTAACTAATTTTCTTTTCAGCCAGTATTATAACAGCACAGATCTATAATATAATAAAAACAATAACTATATATATTTTTTAATTTAATACACTTCCTGTAATAATTTGTTGAGAATTTTTAATACAAAATGGTCTATTTATATGTTTGAAATAGAAAAATGAATGCCAATTGGCAGTTTAACAACAAACTTTAAATGTTGTAATCAACTTATTACAATACAGTTTAAAAGGTCATAAACTCATAAATACAAAGGCATAAGTTTTACATATAAATTTGTATATTCATACACATACATAATTTAGATAAAAGTAATAAATATACAACTCATTTAAGGAGAGGAAATAATACTTTGAACATTTTTAAATAACTGGTCACAAATTGGGTCATTAACTTGATCAACTTGTACAATATAAATATGATTTATCACAAATTCTAAAATTAATATATAGTGTGCATTAAAATGTTGGTTTTATAACAAATTATAAATATATTTACATTAAAATTATTAATTATCTTCTGTGGGTGTTACTCAGTATCTCAGTGGTGCTGTACAATATTCAACAGTGATATTGTCAACATGGGGGCTGCTGCTGGTGTTTGATACATCACTAGTAAATATAATAAATAATGACCAGGGTCAGTTATGGCACTGGAAAAATTATATATTTTCTTACCTGATTGTGCCTTTTAAATATTTAACTGTTATACTATTATTTATTTTATCTGTGATGAAATAAGCAATATTGTTTATTATAATAATAGTTGATATAATATATGTCATTTAAGAGAATATTGTACATGTATGTGTTTTCTCCATCTACGTTAGCATAAATATTTGAGTGAATTGACCTATTATTAAATTTAAATGTAAGATTATTATTTTTTGTTCTCATGTTGGTTTTTTACAATATTTTAACTTTTAAGCAAGCATGTAAAATATTAATATGTGTAAATTCT
Organism: Pentalonia nigronervosa; assembly: GCA_014851325.1. Taxonomy (NCBI): domain Eukaryota; kingdom Metazoa; phylum Arthropoda; class Insecta; order Hemiptera; family Aphididae; genus Pentalonia; species Pentalonia nigronervosa. The sequence goes on from JACXSJ010001461.1 coordinate 70,740, forward strand.
CATTGGAACTGCTAAATGTAAATATTAGTATATTATGCACTAGTGTAAAATGAAGACAACAGATGTGGATTCTCTTAATAAAATATAATTATAATTTTTTAATTATATACCTATTAAATATTTGAATGTTTGTTTCAGATATCTAAAGAACAATTTGATATAGAATTTGGAGAAGATGTCTAAGAATGTAATTGTATTTAATGATAAGACTATAAATAAACAATGTTGATAAACAATGTTGTTATGTTTTTTTTTTAATATTTATTTTATTGTATATAGTTTTATAATATCAAGTATTAATTAGATATTCATAATTTAATTTATATTCTAACCAATAGAATATGTCAGTTTTTTTAAAAAAAAACACTATTTTCTTTATTAAAAGTATGTTTATATTTGAAATGTTCTTAAATAAACAAGGAAATGTATAGTTAAATTCAATCAAATAATATACTCAAAAGTCAAGGTTACATTATTATTAATATTTTTTGTTCTTCGATAGATCATAATATTATATTTCAATACTCAGAAATAATTTAAAAATAATTGGTATAATAGTAACTACTTATAATATGTAGATTATAATGCTTACATATATTAGTTAATTAATTTTGAATAATGGTTATATTTTAATTACAAGATGAAAATTAAATACATCAAATTAACAGTTACTACTGTGTTTTAACTTTTGAATTAGATATCTTATAAACTATCAGTTGATTTAAAATATTGGAATTGGTTTTTGAACTTTAGAATACCTTTAACTTTAAAAAATTTAAATAGTTCAACATTTTAGAAATATTAAAATTCGAGTACAATCAAGTTTAAATTGTTCACGTATGATATTAGATTTTGTAATTTATTTTTTTCTTTGTTAAATGGAAACACTTTCAAGTACTACAATAAATTCTTATTATTTTAAACGTCGATATCTCGGGTTTTTCGTAATCTCAAACTTAATTTAAATCCCCTTGATATAATTACTATTACAATAAAACTCGATATCTTAAACTCTTCTATTCCTCTTGAGTTTCGACATAACAAGTTAAGTGTATTATATTTTAAAAAAAAAGTTATAAAGTTTGTAAATGTAATTTTGATTTATCCCTAATTTTAAGTAGCATTGTAGCATTTGTAGCAGTACTTAACGTCAATATTGTATAACAGTCGAATTCCGCTGGTATATAGATAGAACTAGGGCGTTTAAAAACCCAAATGTTTAACGCTTTTTACATGAGCGGCAAACATGATTTACTTTAAAAAATAAAACAATTATCATACCATAATTTTTTTCTTGACAAAAACAATAACTGCGTAATGCGAGTAATTGCTATACTTGTCACCGTGCCCGTCCACCCGGCCGACCATCGGGTTGCAGCCGCCACTCATTACAATTGGCAATTGCGAATTGCGACAATTGACAATACGAGTAATAAATAATATATAATATTACAATTTACAGTAAATAAATAATAACATTATAATGCCTAGTCGTATTACAGTTGAATATTATTTTGTACGTGCTTGCCGTCTGTTTTATAAAAATATCTTATACGTCATCAGAATTTATTGCCAAATAACTATTTATTGTATTGTTGTGCCCTATGCAATGCAATATACATTTTAGTATTTTACTGTGAAATATAAAATTAATGCTTCTAAGGATTATACTATTATAGACAATTGTAGTTATAGACTTTAATAAGACCAAGGTTAAACCACTATTTTTGATCAAGAGGACCAAAAACACATATGCATAAAATTCCTTTAAAAACGTAGTGCGTTCCAAGAATATGGGTTACCGAGTGGTTTTATTGTTAAAATGCTCTATGAACAAAATTTGGTGCTGCTCGTATATATGACCTATATACAATCATATTATATGTAAACCGCATATCCGAGCAGTAACAAAAAAAAAAAAAAAATAAAGGATATAATTGGCCCAAATGTAATTTTCTGTATACCAGGGGTCGGTAACCCGCGGTCCACGAAGCAATTTTTATGGCCCACACAAAGGTGGTTAATTGTTTTATAATTTTTTTTATTAATTTCAAATATAATAGCAATACAATTATTAGTATTATATCATATGTAAATTTTTTTTTTTAATGTGGCCCTTGATAAACATTAAAAAAAAAAATGGCCCATATATGATCAAGGGGGTGATTTTCGTCCTGTTCGCGGGTGCAAAAAAAAAGAGTGTCAGAACTCTTGCAGTGTACAACAGAGGAATAAGATTTTTCACTATTTGTTGTTCATTTCTGTATTTATTGTATTTTTGTTGCATTTTTGAGGGACATTAAAGCAGTTTATCGAGGTTTTTAAACAATATTTTTCAAATTTGTTAAATCATATATAGTATTTATTTTTTGAATATTTTTTTTTTTTTTTTGCAAATATACAAATTTTATACAAACAATAAGATAATTTTTAATATTTTTTAAATTTGTTTTGATAAATTATAACATTGCGTATTATAAGTACTATGCCTATTTTATTTTTTTTCTAATTAATATGTGTTATTTTATAGACCGCATATTCGAGGAAAAAAATGTCGGTAGACTGCATATACGAGCAACACTCAAAAATTGTAGGAGATTAAATCTGGTTCCGTAAGAAATCCAATTTTTGATTTTTTTAATTTTTTATCCTAAAAATAATAGTTGAAATAAATAATAAAAACGGGAATTTTCAACATGAAATATTTTAGACATCAAAAATCAGGCTTCTATTTGCAGAATTCTAGATATGAATTTCCTCTACAATTTTGTTCACAGGTGTTTTCACAATAAAATCACTCAGTAATCCATATTCTTGGAATATGTTTTATAAGAAAACGTATTTTCTTCGATCACGGCTAAAGTAATCTTTGGATCTGTTTTTGACTTGGGTCATAGACTTTAATAATTAAGTGTATGCACTATGATCTTCGATCATTTGTACAACCATTGATTACATTTCTGTGGTTTTCACTTTTTGACTATTCGTGATTTATTTATTCAGTGATTCTCGGTCCCGATGAATACCCACTGCAATCACACAAGTCTCCCAATTCGATCGTAAATAATTTGCGATACGGTTTAGTTGTGACCTCGGTACCTCGACGTACAATATATTATATTATAATACCTAAATATGCGAAACCATAACCAATTAGAATCGTGCATTCATATTGGTTTTGTCTCATTGATCATTATTGTGTAGAATTTGTACTATGTTGGTGCTGTGCGAAAAAGAATCAAAGAATAAATTTTTCGTGGCCATTGCTCATTTATTGTAAACTTATTCTGGACTCGTTAAATGGGTTGTTACTTATTGCCGTATAAAACTATAAAAGCATTTCTATGGTCACTGGAATTTGGTGCACCGTTCATTCTTCATTGTTTAAAGTTTAAATAATAAATAATGGCTATATGGACGAAATCAGGTTTCTTAAAATACATTTGTCAATTACAGATAGACAATAATTATTACAACGATATTCTATACATCTATAATTGGTCTACATAGTATTTACTTATTATTTTCTTTGAACAGAAAATCAAAAGATTCGTTAAAAGAAGTGGGAACGAGACGCCGTCACCGCTGCCGAAGCAGACGAGACGATGGACCCCACCATAAATATATTATATATACATTTCTATGGACCCCACCATAATAATTTTGAGTGATATTTGAAAAACGGTCGGTATACGGTACCCGTCGTGGAAGAATAAACAATGCCGGGTGCGGTGGTGGGGTATGAGAGAGGAAAAAAAATTGTTGATGACGTAACGTCCGAACTACGCCATTTCAGTTTCAGTCATTTCACTTTACATACTTGGGACGAGTACGTTGGCGTTCCCTTTTCGTCGGTCGCGATAACGTAAACAAATATATTTTATTTTACCATATTTTTATTCGGCTCCCTCCCTGCAAGGTAAATCCCCGCGTACCTTCAGCTTTCAGCTTCTCCACTATTGCACGCATTTGAACCTATAGCACGCCGGCTCGACATCACACCCGATCAAGCATCGTGCGGCGACGGCAGCTACAACAATCTCCACGACCACGGACTCCGGCACGACTATAATAATCACGACCCACACACACCGTGCACGCCGAAACAATGACTGACAGTGACAAATTGAACATCGACAATATAATTTCGAGACTCTTAGAAGGTAAGCCGCAGGTGGGCCATGACGTGAACGCGACTCTGCCGTCGTCCGTCTCTTGGTACCTATTTTGGTCGGTCCCGGAACCAATGACGATTCATTTGTAACAATTGTTGTAACTGTTCAACAGTGCGCGGTGCAAGACCAGGCAAGAACGTTCAGCTGTCCGAAGGTGAAATTAGAGGCCTGTGTCTCAAATCCAGGGAGATCTTCCTATCGCAACCCATACTATTAGAACTCGAAGCGCCGTTGAAGATATGTGGTGAGTACCTTCACCACTTTGACCGGATGTCATGACTATGCGGCTGTTACCCATACACCCTTACCATTGCTAATTATTACTAGGTATATTGCTTACTGTACTCCGGGTGCTGTTCTATTATCTTTTGATCGTGGTTTGTACTGTCTTAATATAAATATTGTGTTTTTATTGTATGCCACCAAATAAATAAAATGTACTAGTTGTTTCTGTATTTATTAATTATGGATACAACAAAGTGAACCATGTCGTTTGTTACATAAACTTTCAATAAATTCTTATTTCAAATATTTAAAAGGACAATATTGTAGTTATTGATCTGAAATATACCAATTTAATCAATGAATTTGCCTAATAGTTTTAGGTTATTTAAACATAAATCAGATATATTATCCATGTTTTTAAATAAATATTGACGAGTTATTACATCCTTTCATTTCTCTACAATTTTTGTGTACAAACTTACTATTAATAGTTATTAAATTGGAATAAATATCATGCCTTATATTTTGAACAAAAAGTATCTAATGAAAGTCTTAGAATATTTGATATTTAAAGAAAACCAACAGTCGTTTTGAAATTTCCAAGGGAATTTGATGTTGAATTATTAGTTTTAAAAAAAAAAAAAAGTTATTACTGTAATTACTCTAAAAGTTTCATTTTTGACTGTTAACTATTAAGTACATAATTATTATTATTTTTAAATAAGAATTTATTGAAAACATGATAACATTTTAAAATATTTATGTTAGGATACATAAAATAGAAATGTAGTATGATTAAGAAAATATATTACTGTTTTAAACTCCTAAGGTAGAAAGTGTTGTGATAACTAATAAGTATTATCAATTAGAAAGTAGTTACTAATGAAATTTAATGCAAAAAAATTGAATTAAAATACCTGTTTAACTCATGACTAAATTTTTGGAATCGCTATCAAAAAGAGTAATGAAAATGTTTAAAATAATTATCTAATATATTAATTGATAAACAATTGTCCCATTGTTTAATATTATAATTTATTTAATTGTTAAATTTTGCTGTGATAAAACAGGTTTTTGTCACCTGTTTAATATTTATTAATTTAGATATACTATAAATTCATGGTAGTAATGTGCTTTAAAACTTCATGTTAAAAAAAAATTAAAATAAATATGCTCATAATATAATTGGTAATAACAACTTTTAAACATTATACAATAATGCCTCATGTAAAATTTTTTAAAATTAAAATTACGTTATATATATTTAAATAATTTTATTACATGGTATTAAATTTAATTTACTTATCCCGCAACTTAACCATTTGTACAATGTGAATATATATATATATATATATATATATATATATATATATATATATATATATATATATATATATATATATATATATATATATACATATACATATACATATACATACATACTGTACAAAGCTTTAAATGTTCTTAGTTGAAAGTGAAATGTTTTTTTCTTTTCAAGGGGATATTCACGGTCAATACTATGACTTGCTGCGTTTATTTGAGTATGGCAGTTTTCCACCCGAGTCTAACTACTTATTTTTGGGCGATTATGTCGACCGTGGCAAACAGTCTTTGGAGACGATATGTCTGTTGTTGGCATATAAAATAAAATACCCCGAAAATTTCTTCCTTTTACGTGGTAATCACGAATGCGCTAGTATAAACAGAATATATGGATTTTATGATGAATGTAAGTATTTATTAAATTATTTGTAAACCCTTAATGTAATAATTTATATTATTTTTAGGTAAACGGCGGTATAATATAAAGCTCTGGAAAATATTTACCGACTGTTTCAATTGTTTACCTGTAGCAGCAATTGTTGATGAAAAGATTTTTTGTTGTCACGGTGGTCTTAGTCCTGACTTACAATCAATGGAACAAATTAGGCGGATTATGAGGCCAACAGATGTTCCTGATCAGGGATTATTATGTGATTTGCTTTGGTCTGATCCTGACAAAGTAATAATATATTATAATTTTTATTTTTAAATATTTAATTATTTAATTTTTTTAAAGGATACAATGGGCTGGGGAGAAAATGATAGAGGTGTATCATTTACATTTGGTGCTGAGGTTGTAACTAAATTTTTGCATAAACACGATTTCGATCTCATATGTAGGGCTCACCAGGTTTGTAAATATTTTAACAATTAAATCAATATTGTTAATTTATTTTGTAATTTTGTTTATTTTTAGGTTGTAGAGGATGGTTATGAATTCTTTGCGAAACGTCAGTTGGTCACTTTATTTTCAGCACCAAATTATTGTGGAGAGTTTGATAATGCTGGAGCAATGATGTCTGTCGATGAAACTCTAATGTGCTCATTCCAGATTTTAAAGGTATGGTTGTTATTAAATTTAATTTTACAAATTGGATCTTATTATGACTAATATTTTTTCTACTAAAATTATTTTACAAATTAAATATTATTAACTTTGGTAAGGAACATAGCTGTGTTAGGGTGAGTTTGGTTAGAATATTATGTATTTTTAAAATAATTATCAAAACATTATTTTATCTAGATAAATAAACTAAATTTTTCTAATGTATATTATACCAACAAGTAATATATATAGGTAAAATAAAAATGTAAGAAATTATATTGTATGTGGGGTTTTGGTTGAAGTAACATATACATCAAAGCTTGAATATTATATTTTTATTTTAATCTTGTGTTATTTGTATTACCAACTTGAGATAATAATATAGAGATTTAAAAAAAAAATTATACAATTAAAAACAATGTACATATTTCTTGTTTTCAAATAATGGAAAATTATATGAGAGTTAAAATTAAAAATAATACTTTTTTATAACTTATTACTTGTTTTATTTGTTTTAAAGACTGATAGATTCAAATACTGGAGACGCATAAAATTCTATGATGCTAATGCATCTTTTCCATTGTCTAATTAGTAAGTCTGAATGGGACAATCTTTTAAAACCTTTTCCTATAGCTGTTCATATTTATTTTCTTATTGACTTAATTTTTAACTGCACGAATTATATATAATAGAGCAGAGTCCCCAGTCATCTGAGTATGCTAAATCTTACCTTATGTTATTAATTAAAATTTTTAATTAACATATAGTCATACACAGTTCTGACTAAAACCTGGTATTAATAATTAATTTGTCTGTACAATAAGCATGGTGATTAGTATAATTGTTGAAGTGTTGGAAATTTTGCTTGTTAAATTTACTATTTTAATAATGTTGGAAGTGGGCCTGTTTGCAAAAGCATTTGTAGGTAGTTCAGTAGTATATAATATATATGTGTTAAAAATAAGAATACAATTTGTGTATATTATATCTCAACAAAAACACTCTTGTGTAAAAAAAAAACTAAGAATAATTTCTTTAATATGTGTGATATAAGGTAGAACTGAGTAAATGGTCTAATGCAGAGATTTCCAACCTTTTTATCATAGAGTATCAGAGTACCACCAAACACTTCTGATGAATACACATACCATCTTAATTCTAAAACTAAATTAAGAGTCAAATTTTTTTTAGCATATTTTTGTCATTCATTCATTTATTCAAATTTTTTATTATTTCATATTTATGAAGGTAAAAGAAAATCTTAATTTTTAGTTAAATCCTAATATTTAAATTTAATATGATATTTGTTGTTTATTTTATATAAAAACATCAATATTGGGCTGAATGGAGTTCATTTTTACTCTTAAATCACTTTGAATATTGAACCTACTTCTGTACTTATTTTTCAAATTTAGCAATTCAGAAAATTCACTCTCACACAAATAAGCAATGACAAATGTAGTTAAATATTGTAATGCTTGCTTGAAAAAAGATGGGTGAATTGACGTCCAAAATGAAACCAATGTTTTGTCTGTAAATAAGTCTTTTATTAACCTGTCACTAATCATATCAATGAACGATTCTTTATCTTTCACATCTTCTGGGATTCTTTTGTCGGAAAATTGACGAAAATGAATTTCTAATCCAATTTTTTTTTTTTAATATTCTTCAGAAAAATTGTCTTCAATGCTTCCAAGTGTTCCAATATTTAAATCTTATTTCAGAGAGAGTTTATTTTTATTAATAAATGAGAAAAGAGTAAGAAATGCAGAAATGTATTTTTTTTTTTTAATTAGCATTTCTATAGCTCCAATTTTCTTTTGAAAAAATGTATTTTATCATGAAGGTGAATACCGTCATATTTGTGCCTTGTAATCTCATATTTAAAGCGTTGAGCCAAATAGGCTAACGTAGATAACCACACTTAAACTCTAATGTGTAAATTAAATTCAATAGAAATCAATCAACATTTAATAAAAATTAATAATTTATATTTATTTATTATATTAATTGTTTTAACTGAAATTAATCCAAATTAAGTTTAATTAGTCGGAAACAATTTAACAGAGTCTGTATTATTAATATATACCACCATATATGTATAGAGTACTGAGCTGTTGATTTTTATTCTACATTTTTTGAAAACAAATGTATTTATTTTAATAGGGTTTTGTATTTATTAGATACTCATAGTGCATTAGTACTTACCCAATTTTCAGCAGAAACTATTATTTGATAAAATAATTGTTTTCTTAAATTTATTTAAAATGTTATATTGTTGTGTACTATGGTAACATGTAATATTGTAATGTTTTAAGTAAAAAATTATTTGTATTGTTAAGCATCTAATTCTTCAGATGTTTTAATAAATACAGATTTCATTGTATTTTAATTCAATTTTTAATATATTTATATTGTAGAATTCTTGAGAACAATTTTTTTTTTTTTGAAACTTAGGTTAATTAATTCTAAGGGTACCTTATGTAGACTGGTGTAATTTAGCTAGTTAAACTTTAAAATATGACATATAGACGTTCTGATTGCTTATAAAAATAATCAGCCCACAAATACAACGGCATTTGCCAAATTTGCTACTCCTGTTCATACACCTTCAAGGTTTCAAGATAACCAATCTCAAACTCTTGACACAGTTATGATAAATTAATTTTTTTCCCACTGATAGATTTCTAATTTAAAACTTAATAATTCTTATTGAAATATTTTATGTAATATTAATTATTAACTTTAACTTTAAGTATTGAATTAATGATTATATATTTGTTAATATGTGTATTCTACAAGTGTTATAGTCCTATGACTGTTAAAACTTAAAATATTTTTTCCAGCCGGCCGACAAACGAAAGTACATGTATGGAGGATTGTCATCAGGCAGACCAGTTACACCACCCAGAGGATCTGGTAAACAAGGAAAAAATAAAAAATAACCCATCATGATGCAATATATATTTCTATATCTAGGTATGCAACAACAAAATATAATTTTAAAAATTAAATGTTATATAAAATGAAAAACAAATTAAATTTTTTTTATATAGAAAAAAAGTATACCGAGTAACTAGTTTAAATAATAATGTATTTATATCATTAAGTACCTTTATACTCTATTATAACATTAACGTAAAATCTCAAGATCAATTTTATTAACTTGTAATTTGGAGTATTTTTAATAATCTAATATTACTGATTTATTGTATTTGCACTTATATTTTTTTTTCGTTCTCGGTTGTTTTTTCCTTTACTTTTTTGTTTTTAGTTTAAGTCTTAAATTATATTTTATTTTTGCTAACTTAGTTTTGTCCCTATATTTAAAGCTACATACAATTACTAAAAAAAAAAAGTTGAAATTTATTCGGAATAGTTTTAAATAAATTGAAATGAAATCATAAAATCAACTATTTTTGGTTATTTTATCAGACATTTTTAGCTCATATATTTTATTGTAACTAAGATGTATTTATAAATCTATTTTATAAAAATTTCAAAAATCAAAATCCCAAAAATTAAGTACAACATTATAATTATTGTTATTTATTGTTTTGTGTATTTAGATTACACTTTTGTTATAAAACTACTATAACATAATATTGTACATTTTTAGTAGAAATACGTAAATAAGAACATTAAATATATATGAAAGTGTTGAATACTATTCCAATTGGTATATTAAAACAAATCACAAGCAATGTAAATATCAATATATTAATTTAAAAATTATACTGTACATGTATGTTATGCATTAAATGTTAAATGCAGATACATTAAAAGTAGCAAAATGTAATTTATTTATGAATTTCTTGGATTACTTTTTTTTGGCAATAAACAAATACCTTGCCTACATAATACTCATTGTAATTTGTTGATAGCGTATATATTATTTTATTATAAACCAAATGATAAAGTATTGTGTTTTTGTTTGCCTAGCCTTTTGTAAATAAAACAAAAAGTGAAGTTAACTGATCAAAGATTAAAATATATTTGCTACCAATTTTGAACAATACAAAAGACAAAAAACTATTTGTTAAGAGTTATATTTGACTAATTATTATTGGAATATTTATGTTTAATAAAATGATACTATTGTTTTAACACAATTTCTAAATATTTACTTGTACCAGATTGTAAACTTGGTCAGTGATCTGGTAATGATAGATAATGAAATGGTCAATAATGTTCCATGGTATCAGTGGTGTGTTCAGCTTTTTTGAAAAGGGGATATGTATTTTTGACTATTCTCATACCGCGTTAAATACACTCATTGCCTTATATATTTTATACTACAAAAATAAGCTAAGGGGGATATTGGATATAACACCCTCATCTTTCCCGTGAGTATGCCCCTACGTGGTATCATAGTATAAGAATTGTTCTACGGTGTAATATAAATATTTTATACTGTAACTGATTTCTAGTGTCTACCACAATAGCACTGTTTGAAAGTGTTTTTTTTTCTTTTTTATGGTAGTATTCAGTGTGATATGTCAAACTTGAAATTGTTCAGAGGCTAGTATAATATTTCATCTATCCTACAGCCCCAACAACTTGATAAAGGTATTCACTGTTATATTTTTAACTACCTACTTATTGTAGTTATTGCTAAAATACTTTAAGTAGTAGTTAGAACATAATTATAAAATGTTGGCTATTACCTACCCACTGCACCACTTGTTGGATTTCATATGGACTTATACGAGTTGTATTAGAGCCATGGAATTTTATGCATACTTTAAAGTAACAATCTATAAGACAATTAATTCAAAATACAAAATTTAAAGTATTATGGGAAAAAAATATGAAACATTCATATTATAAGGAATAATAAACCAGAATTAAAACATTTAAAACCAACAAAAAATTGTAGTAGCATTAGTTTTATTGTTCTGTAGTTTTATGCATAGACCTTATACCATAGAACAACATAGAAACGACACTGCTTGATAGGCTATAGCCGATCACTGGAGGTTTGGTGTAGATGTAAATGATTACCTAGAGGTTTGTATGTATTGTTAGGAACAATTTTTTATACAATAAATGATGTCCTAATTTGTGGTTTGATTACGTTTTAAACCTATAACTTATAATTTTTCGCTTTACACAATTTCACTTATAAAAATGATTCAACTATTTTAAAACATTACATGCAAATAAAAAAAAACATTTTTGAAAATATATAACAATATAATTTATTATTATAATGGTATCAATTATTGAAAAATATGATATGGGCCGTCAGTTGGTTTTGATATATATCAAAATGGTAGTCCTCATGAATTTAAAACCTTGTCCTCACATTTTTCAAATAGCATTAAGATACGTTTAGAATGTTCTAAATGTTCTATGCACAAATATGGATAATAAACTAGATTGATAACAAGTAATCCTACTAAAATTTAAATTCTTTTTTAAAATATTTGAAATGTACATTTTATTATTGTCGCTATAAGCTATGATTATATAATGTCATTCATACATTTTTTAAATAAAATATTTGTGTAGTTAAAATGCATGATTTAAAATTTTAAACTTTAAAGGAATTATTTGTTAAAATCAGTTTATGTTGTTTTTTAACATATTTTATATAAAATATATATTATTTTTGTGTAATATGTATTATTTTTATATTAAACCTATTATTTTCAATACTCTACTTGTTTACATTATTTTCATATAAAATGGCTGTGGAGTTATATATCACTGTAATATATGTAATATGTTAACTCTCAAACAGACCTATTCATACACATTGTAAAATGTTATACTAGGCAAACAAAACAATACAATTGAAAAATGTTTATTATACATTTACTTTCTACACACGAAAGTTAAAAGTGTAATTTATTTGTTTTGATTAATATCATTTAATTATATTTATAAAGTATAAATTATTATATTTTGGTAAAATGCCTATGATGTGTTGTGTCGAAAAGTGTTTTAGTCGTGGTAATCAATAAGCTAACAGCCCAGGAAAATTGCATTTTTTCGGATAATTAAAAATTAAATAATGCATTCGTTTAGTATGCGACCTATCAAGATAATTATTTATGTATTTTATATTTACGAGCAATGTATATGTACTGATTTATTAACAGGCAAAATACATTTTTTTAAGTGATATAAAAAAGTGTACCTAATGCTAAACATTTTTTTTTAAATAAAATAAAGTTTTTGATAGGTATAATAAAATAATTTTGACATTTTGCTGTAATAGGTATGTATATTTTTCATTCATACAATTTTTTTTACTGATATTTTATATTTGTATTACAAATTAATTAATAATAATAAAATAACATAATTTTATGTTTTTTAATTTGAATAAAAATACTAAACGAATACCCAATACAGTAGATATCTTATGCGGTTGGTAGATCACATATTAAATAAATACCTTAAATAATAACAATTAAGACAATGTATGTTTCAATATTTATTAAATTAATAAAAATAAAATTTAAGAAAATCATTTTTATAAAATAGATTTCCTTTTGATGAGAATAATAAGCAAATGTGGGTTAAAGCTATATGAACTTTGTTCCTACTTGTTATAGTAAAGTATGTAATAAACACTTCATAAATAACAACTTTTACCAAGAATACTTTAGGAAATTATTGAAAGAAATTTCAATACTCAGTATTTTTAATTGTGATCCTGCAATTAAGAGAAAATTGACATATGATATGATACACTTATTATAGGACTAAATCACTATCTCTAAAATTGATAGAAGAGACCACTGAAAATAGTAAGTCTTATATTAAATTCTTAGGTTGATGTTAAATATAATAATTATTTTTCACAGATATTGCTGACTCAGTGTCAACAATAAGTAGTTTACAAAGTTTTAACTCTACAAGTTCAAAAAACTATGACGTTTTAGATTTGTCATTAAAAAGTATAATTATTTTTGATCAGAAATCACTGGCTCCAAATGTAGAAACGCGGAATAGGTACAAATACAATTTATTTATAATTGTTTTCCTAATTAACAATGTTGATTATTTATTTATGTTTGTGTTTGATTATATGAAATTAGTTCGATTTGATTAATTAAATAGTTAAATAAAACATTTTTTTAAATTGATGATTTAGATTGTACACCAATACAAAAATTGAAGAGAAAATGTCTACAAAAAAAAGTCAAAACTCCTCTTAAAAGAGATTTGAAAAAAAAATTTAAGCTTCTTCAACAAAAAGAAGGTAAAATTAAAATTAAAATAACCAACATTGAGTTTATTTACAGTATATTAAATATTTGCACAATTTCGCGGAAGTAATGCGAAAGCAGTCTCCTCGGCGCCGTCGGTACAAAACTGGAAAAAAAATATTTGCACAATAGTTTATTCAATAATAAAGATTAGGTATACATCTTACACAAAGATTATAATCAAACAAATATAACATTAAAGACATAACAGTACACATAATTTTTAAGTATATTAATTATATTATTTAGATGTTATTTGAAACAAGTCTTCGACTGATACTCAAACAACACAAATAATAGGGAAACATTTTACAAGTGTTTTCGTAGAAGATCTGATTAGAAACAGTAAGATTCCACTTTCAGGAAAACGGTACAGTGACGAAGTTAAAACATTTGCCACTACACTTTACTTTTATTCACCTAAAGCGTATAATTTTGTAATGTAATTAATAACTTTATTTATATTTTACAACAGTTCATTTAAATGTCATACTCATTACAAAATAAATGTTCAAGTCTTCGATACATTTGCCGAATCCAAGTTAGAAACTTGCTTTCAAATATAATTGTAAATACTTTATTTTTAAGTGATGTGTTAATAGAAAAAGGTAAATTTGAAAATGATGATAAATACTGTTGCTTGATATTAGTTTATGAGCATAAAGAAAGAAGTACATTGGGATAAAGCTAGTAACAGGTATTCATTATTACTTTATATTATATTTGAAATATTAATTGTGCTTATTACATATGGGTAGATATGTTGGATATTGTGAGTATGGAAATAATGTAATAATCGAAGACTGTGAACAATCTGAAGTTTTGGTATTTATACTATTAAGTTTAAATAGAAAGCGTGGAAATGGCCTATATGTTATTGGTTTGTGGATAAGGTAAAATCATCAGTGCAGGCCGAGTTAATTCGTATAGCAGTTTCAGAATGTTAAAATATGTGGCTTTAAACGTTTATATAGGAAGTATAGGGAACCAGCTTCTATTATAGTTTATTATCTATATCTGTAGTTTATGCTTTTTTAATCGTAGATAATATATATAGATATACATAGATAGCATATAAAGGTGAGATTATGTCTTTTTTTTATATTATCAATTATTTCTTCCCGATCTGTGCAGCTCGTACCACGATTTGAGATCTTAGAATTTAGATTATATACTATGGATTTTACAATCGTGATTTATGATATTTTTTTAAGGCGTCCTCAAAACGGTTGCTGTTTATGTGGTGTGCTGCCCATCGTGAAACATAATTTCTTGAAAAATATTCTAGAACTATGGTTGAATCATGGCTAAATATTATCTTTTTTTTATGTAATAGTATTTAGCCATGGGTTAAACCTATGGTAACCAGGTTAATGAGCAATAATCATGATAATACCTTATCACCTATCCGCTTATACTGTGTAGTAGAGTTCTACAGTTTAAATTCTTTATAGGTTTATTGTCTATGGTCCTATCCATACTCCATGAATAAAGTATAAATCCTACTCGTATCGTATGTTTCTTAGATCATATACAATGTAATATATGATCTAAAGTGTATTCACTAACAGTATACATTATTATGTTTTACGGTGAGGGAAGGAACTTTTATTCTTTAGTGGTTGAAATCGTCTCTAATCACTATTTATAGGTAGATACTAGAGATGGTTAACAGTGACAAAATTTGGTCACCGTGACTTTGGTGACAGCTACTTTAATGTCACAGCGACTTTTAATGGTGACAGGTCACTATATTTTTTGCATAATATATATTTAAGTTACTCTAACCAATAACCAATTTAGTAATGTACGTAAAATCTTGTGACTGTTACTTTGTCAGTCTAGGGATGGGAAGACCCGGTCATTTTGATTCGGATCATTTGAATCAGTTCAGTAAGAATTAAAAAGATTCGTTCGTATTGATCCAAATCTTGAAAAACTCATTAGATATTTGGATCCTCGTCCTATCCTATTGACCATAGTCATGTGCTGTGTTAATATATAACGTAAAACATATGGTGTTATTTTAATTTTGAACTTATTTCTGTACTCGGATTTCGGTATTGTAAATTGCTGATAAAAATTTTGCTTCCCTAGCTATAGGTCTTGTAACACTGAAATATAAGAACAAGAACTCAATTTTAGTACAAATGAAATGTAGTAATTTATCAAGTTTGAATAAGTTCTTCTTTTTTTAGTTCTTAGTAATTAGTTCTTCTATTTTAATAAATCAAATAAAATTATTACAATTAAACAGTTCAACATAATATTGAAAATATACTTTAATGCATCTATTGATTTAAATTTGTTTTAACTTGAAATTTTATTAAAAATTAAAGAGAATATATTTGCAGTTTTATGAATTATTGGTTTATTATTAAATTGTTACAAATTTACAACTTAAGAAAGTTTTTATATTACAATAACAATATTATTGGTTTTATCAAATATAAAATGATATTATAAAAATACTTCTCTTTATTATTTCTTTTATTATAGATTTACATAGTTACCTGTTTAACATGTGATCACTTTTATTATATCTAGATATAAATTATTAGGTAGATTCCTGCTATATTTTTTGTTTACATTAAAAATATACAACCAAATATATTTAAATTATGTTTTGTTTTTGACTTAATATTCTTTAAACAAATCTTGTGACTAGTTCTGATCACCAATTCCGATATAGGAAAACAATTTGAATTCGGAAATTTCTCATAAACTGCATAACATAATATTCAATTACACATTTTAGAAACACTAACCACTCATTTATACTAATTTAAATCAGTAAATCATTCAAAGTGCTTTAGTACATTAGTATAGAATTTACAAAATTCTCTTGTTCTATTGTTTATAAGTTAAAAATATTTTTTTTTTGAAATGAGTAACTCAAAAGAACTCAGAAGTGATATGTGAAGATATTTTACTTATGTTGATGATCATTATGCAAAATGTGATATATGTAAGACCAAAATTTCTCACAAGATAACCATGTCAAATTTAAAAAAAACATATTGAAAGAAAACACCCTTTAATAAATTTACAACCTGAACTAAATGTTGAAATTAACCAACCTAGTACTTCAAATAATGCACAAGTAATTATAATAATTATAATTCATTTTATTTTGAAATTAATATTAGTCTATAATTATTTCATTTGCGTCACTTTTTGAATTTTGACAACTATGTTATTATTTTTATTAACATGCAAATATTGGTAAAGTTAAATAATTAAATAACTATGGAGTAATACAAATTTTACAAAAAAAATCTTAAACATTTTCACTTGGTCAGTTTTTGTGTGACGACTACAAAATATAAATTAATTTTCTTTGTTTTAGTTATGTTGACTGTCAAAACTAGAGGAGGTAACTTATTGTATTATTGTTTTTTATTATGTTAGGTTACTAATCTAGCATTACAATCTATGCCAATTGTAATTCAATGTCAAGTAAATCCTTCTACATCAACTGTGGAAGAAAATGTAGACAATCCTTCTGAATTCGTAGATTCTTCAAATCGTTTAATTAATAAAAAACGTAATACAACAAATACTTTGCTTAACTATATTTCAAGAAAAATGACCAATACATATCAAAGTCCATTAAATGATAGTTTATTAAAATTTATTTAGATTATCAGCCTTTTAGTATAACAGAAGATGAAGGGTTTAAGCAATTTATTAATTTGTTAAATTCTGCTTATAATCTACCAAGTAGGAATAAGCTATCAAAAACCTCGTTGCCTTTTGCTTATGAAAAGTTATTTAATCAAACAAAAATAAAAATTCAAGAAGCCCCATCAGTTAGCTTGACCACTGACTGCTGGACTTCTATCAACAATACAAGTTTTTTAGCTGTTACTGCTCATTATGTTGATCCAAATTTCTATTTAAAATCAGTCTTACTTCAATGTGCACCTTTTACTAAAAAACACACAAGTTTGAATCTAAGTGTAATCATCCAATCAATTATTGACGAATGGCAAATAAAGGATAAAACTGTATTTGTGGTGTCTGATAATGCTGCTAATATAAAAGGTACAATAAGTATATTGCAACTAAAACATTTTGGGTACTTTGCCCACAGCATTGATTGTACAAGAAGCATTAAAAACAATCAAATTTAATCAATACTGTTAAGACAATTGTTGGACATTTTAAGCAAAGTTCAAATTCTAACCATTAACTAATGCTTTACTATGAGAACTCAGGGGCAACACCAAAAAAACTATTACAAGATGTAGCCACACGTTGGAATTCCACATTTCATATGTTGAAATGGAAACCACTGTAAAGGCAATTGTAGCAATAATAAATGCAGATTTACATGTACTTACATCAGAAGATTGGAATATATGCAAAGAGTTGTGCCTTGTACTCAAACCATTTGATGAAGTCACAAAGTTAGTAAGTGGAGAGAACTATATGTGTGCTTCTATGGTTATTGTTTTGTGCAAAGGATTAACTGATGTATGTGAAAAGTTGAAAAATAAGCCTTTTGATTCTTTAGTGAAGGAAACTATTAAAGTCCTACAAGATGGCATCTATGATCAATTCTCTGATTTAGAAATGAGCAATACCTTAAGAATGGCAATGTTTTTGGATCCAAAATTCAAACATTACGTTTTAACTAAATCACTAGGAGACCAAACAAAAATAATAAACGTAGTTGCACAGCATATAAGAAATAATACCGAAACATTATCTGCAGTTCCAACAACTTTTACAGCTGTAGAAAGAGATGAATGTTGTATTCGGGATAATTTTGATTCAAAGACTTCATCAATAACACCTCAGGGAACAAATACGTCAAAGGCGATCATTGAAGTAAATAGGTGCATTGATGACAACATATTACCATGAGCAAGTGATTCTTTAAGTTGGCGGAAAGATAACAATTAACCTAATTTAAGAACGATTGTTAAAGAAAAATGTTGCGTGGTAGGATCTTCCGTTCCTTGTGAACGAGTGTTTTTAAAGCAGGTTTTGTCATTAGCAAACGCCGTAATCGTCTTAAACCTAATAAAGTGAATCAAATTTTATTTTTGAATCATGATTATAAGTCGTTTCAAGTGTGAACTATTACAATATATTATTGTATATGATCTAAGATCGTATCATTGTTCACTGTTTATAAAGTAGCTCTTTAGTCACTGTTTATTGGTTTAATACTTTGTAGTGGTAAGCAGGTAACCAGGAATCACCAAAGTTCTGGTCACCATTATTTTGTGCAATTGTCGCAGTGACTATAGTCCGTTCAAAATAAGAAACGTAGTCGGCGGCGGTCAGTTATTTCTCCCACTCTGCGTCTATTTTACCGATGACGGCCGGTGACATACGACCGTTGTCGCCGTATTAACATACGTTATGGTTGTGGAATTCGGTGTCATCGTGTTCAGACTTCTCAGCGTAACGTTTTCTGTTTATATTTATATGTCTTGTAATAAATAATTATAATTTCATGTAATTAGTTCAATAATTTTTTTTTCTCTCTATATAATTGCTGTTTTTAAATGTTATATGTATCTTATGTTATATGTTTCTTATTTAGATGTATATATAAGTTGTAA